>CAUYQV010052923.1:0-21746 GCA_963574575.1 Galagoides demidoff | reverse complement strand
TGTGGTATATGTATACCATGGAATACTACTTAGCCACTAAAAAGATGGAGACTTTACATCCTTTGTATTAGACTGGATGGCAGTGGAACACATTCTTCTTAGTAAAGCCTTACAAGAATGGAGAAGCAAGAATCCCATGTACTCAATTACGGTATGAGGACAATTAATGACCTAGTACACAGTGCGGAGTGGGGGATGGGGAGAGCAGAGAGGGAAGGAGGGAGTGGATTGGGGGGGGTCAAGGGGTGTGGCACACCTTTTGGAGGAGGGACACAATTCTAAGAGGGAGTGTACCTAACAAATGCAATAAATGTAGCCTGATTCTTTGTACCCTCAATGAATCCCCAACAATAAAAAAAAATTATTTGAGAGATTACTAAGAAACAAACAATTCAAGCTCTGTTATGAAAGAAATCTTATAAGTAGCCCAATTTCCTTCTTTTTTCAATCAATACATTGGATAGAAAAGCTGATGGATTGTTGAAATTAAAAAAAAACAATCTAGACTTGGTGCCTGTGGCTCAAGCAGAAAAGGCACCAGCCACATACACCTGAGCTGGCAGGTTCGAATCCAGCCTGGGCCTGCCAAACAACAATGATGGCTGCAACAAAAAATAGCCAAGTATTGTGGCAGACACCTGTAGTCCCAGCTACCTGGGAGGTGGAGCAGAAGATTGCTTGAGCCCAGGAGTTGGAGGTTGCTGTGAGCTGTGATGCTAAGGCACTCTACCCAGGGGGACAGCTTGAAGCTCTGTCTCAAAAAAAAAAAAAATGTACATAGTGAGACTGAATAATGTGTTACAGTGTTATCATGAAATGGTGAAATTATTTTATCAAATACATTTCATAAAAAAAGACCTGTATTATAATAATCTGTATTTCCCAAAATGATAATTCTAAGATACATACAGATGATACAAGAAAATTAGTTTAAGAACGTGTTAAAATATTTAAAATCTATTTATAACAGAGTGATAGTAAACTTAATTGGAACAACATCAAAATAAAATTTAAGCTCTGACTACAATCCTTATTTCAATATCAACACATTAATTATGCCTATGTTTTAACTTTTATAGAGATAGGGTAATACATGTATTTATGGTAGGTTCTAATAAAATTATCTAAAAATATTCTAAAAGTATGAATTTTTTCCTAATAGTTTATTCTAACAGTTTAGAATAAAGATATTCTAAACTATATTTTATCTACACTGAAAAATATAACGTCAAAATGATAACCAGATGCTTAAGAATTCATAGCATATTCCTTCATGAAGTCAGTACTTACTGCAACAAATCAAGAGGACTTTGTTTTAAGAAGAGTAATGCAAAGCATAGAAATATTGTCATGATTGTAATTGCTAAGGTTGTTAATAGTTACTTTTGACTATATATGTTAATATACTAAGGGTGCCAAAAAATGTATATACATTTTTAAGAAAGGAAAAACTGTATTAATATTTTAATGGTCAACCAATTCTCGATCAATAACAAAAGATGAATACACATCACATTTGACTCTGCAATTAAAAGAGGTGCTCAACGTGGTTCCACCAGTGTCCACACACTTCGGATTCCTGTGAACTCCTGCTTGACCAACCTCGCTGACGCAGGTGCCCACTTGCAACACTGCGCCTGCTGCTCCAATTTCTACCCCGAGTCCCGCCAAGCGCGCAGGTTCCTACAGGGACCAATTCCTCTAACGCCCCATAGTCCCACCTCCGTTTTTGTACTTCCATAATGTTCTTGAATTTCAAATACTGCTTCAAAATGGTTTTGTGCTCTTGCAATGGTAACTGTGCTTCTGGCATTTCTTTGACTGTCCTGCTTGTCGCCTGGTGACTCCAGAATTCAACTAACACCATCTTCTGAGTGAACGTCATACTTCACATGCTACTGTGGCTCAATTCAGCTGGGAAAGGAATACACAGATAACACCTCTTAGAATGTGTATGCATTTCTGGATGCCGCTGAAGGCATCTCATTAAGAGACCCAAGAAATAGTCCACCAAAACATAAACTTACAGTTCTAAAAAAAAAAGGTAAAGAAAATATATACTCCGAAACCATGAAATTAGTACATATTGTTAGTCTAAATAAAGTAGAAATAAGTGGAGAGACTCAGATCTTGCATTTGGTAGTTGGTGGTGTTTAATGACAACATGATTTTAAATAATAAATCTGAGTCTTGGACATTTTTATTCTAAATTTTTATGAGTCTTTTCAATAGGCATAATATATTTATGAGTTCATCTGAATTGATAAAAATGCACAAACTCATACTTGAAGTGTGGAAATGAAAATGTGAACAAAGAGTTTAAGTAGTTTTTTACAAGATATCTTTTATATGTAGAATTCATGCTAATTATTTTATTTATATGTGTTAAAACCTATTTTATTATTTATTTATTTATTTTATTTTATTTTTGTAGAGACAGAGTCTCACTTTACTACCCTCAGTAGAGTGCCGTGGCATCATACAGCTCACAGCAACCTCCAACTCCTGGGCTGAAGCAATTTTCTTGCCTCAGCCTCCTGAGTAGTTGGGACTACAGGCACCCACCACAGTGCCCAGCTATTTTTTTGTTGCAGTTTGGCTGGGGCTGGGTTTGAACCCACCACCCTCAGTATATGGGGCCACTGCCTTATCCACTGAGACACAGGTGCTGCCCTAAAACCTATTTTTACATTTGTATATACATTTCCCTTTCTTTGTTACAGTGGAATATATTTACAAAATCTAGGATTTATGATTTTTTTATCCCATTGGATTATAGATTGCCGTATACTGTGTCCTACCCTATAATAGACTATAATTCAGAAGGTGATGCCTGTCCCAGAAGAACATAGTTAATTTTCAGAGCGATTACCTCAATTCCCCCCTCAGTAGTGACCTTCACACTTCACACTTCTAACCTCAGATTGTCTCTGCAAAACTGCTAAGTGGTGACTTGTAAGAAAAATTTTTGGCTGAGGTTCACTCAGAATAAAATATTAAACAAAGACTTAACCAAACAGAAGAATAAATGCATGTCAACGAATTTTCAAAATATACTCCTTTTTCTCTTCTTGCCAACACTTCAAAAAGGAAAATAAAAGGTTTGGTTTGGTATTTTAACCTTTACTCCTACAGATTCCTTTTCACAAAACCAAAAATAAAGATAATCTATTAGTTTCGCTTTAGGTTTAAAAAATAAGGTCCATGACAGCAGATCTGACACCATCTGAAGTTCATTTGGAACTTCACACTTCTCATAAGATTTAAATTTTCATGTAGCCTGTTCCTAAGAACTAAAATACAAAAGAAAAAATTATAGAATAATTTTCTAAAGCACAGGTAGGAATTCACATTGAAGCAAAAGCTGAGAAATATAGTTACTAGCAAACCTTTACTGAGGGTCGTGATAAGGCTGTGGCGTATCCTTTACATCTCGTGGTGCACAGAGGTGAAATAAATGTCTCCCTGACTGTCCAGGGTTCAACAATCACTGCCACGTACACTCGTCAAAAAACAACAGGGAAATTGTAAGCTTTTACAGAAACCGAAATTTATGTTCTTGAGTGAGGAAACCATGTTAAATTAACTTTGAAAGAACACAAGATGAAACTTATTATCCGTGTCGCTGACTCTACACATGGACCTTGGGAGCTGGGGAGTCCCGTAGACAGCTGTCATGTGCAATACCCCTGAGCAAGGAATGTTCCTCTCTTTCTGCTGGATACACCATCTTCTACGAACAACTACGCCTTGGACAAATAACCTCAGAGATGACAGGGAGAACTGGAAATGAAGTAGTCGCATCAAAATCACCACAGGACATACCCTGGGAGAGAGATGCTATGGTTGGAGGAGACGGAGGGGAAGAAAAAGATACCCACATTCGAAAAGCCACACTCAGATTACTGCTTCTATGAAGAACAGCAAAAACGTAAGTTTTTAAATTTTCAAAATCTATGGCATAAATAGATCCTGATTTTGTTCCAAATTTGAGATCCGAGATAATCATATCAACAAGTAATAATACCATTGAGCAGAAGGTCAGAATACGTTAAATTTCTTACAGTTTTGAGAGGAGCCAGGTTTTTAGAAAAACTGAGTTCTTTTCTTGATTTCACTACTGGAGTTTAAACCAGAGTTGAGAAGGACAGATGAAAAGGTTCATATAAAATGCTCTGAAAAGTGGAAAGCATTCTGCAAATGTGGGACAGTCTGGTAACTGGTCTTTCCTACCTGCGTATCCCTGTGGTTTGCCGGTGGCCCCTTACTGGCACACAGCAAACCTGCTGAGTCCTGCGCTGACAGGACCAGAAGTCAGCAGTGTGCACAAGATAACGTCCCACGGAGCAGCGTGGTTTACAGCCAAGTGCATAAACAACTGTATGAAGTAAGCACTTCTCCAAGCATATTTTACAACCGCACTGCTGCTCAGACTATTTTCAACAGCTCCATATTTGTCCCTTGGGTTTCAGCTAAAGGGGAGGGGGGAGTAAGAAAGAAAAGAGAAAATCAGCTTTATTTAAGGGTAATGTTTTCTATCTGGAGTGGTTGTTGGCTTGCTTTCTTTACATAACTATCAACAAGAAACTTGTGGTATTTAAAATAAAGTACTCTTTCATGCCAAGGCATAATTTCTCATCCAAACTAAACTTAGAATTCCAAGTTCTGGCTAAAAACGACTGTATTTTGCAAAGTTCCCGAAGTTAACAAAGTAAAGCGAAGTGATAAAAATCATTAGTGGATGATGTTTACAGCTTTGCTTTTTAGTTACTTTCCCAGATGCAATATTGGCTGCTTCTTTTCACACTAAATTAGATATGCAATTACTAGAAGCAAGAAATAGATTTACATTATGTAAAAATCGTCTGAGTAAGATTAGTTACGAGTGGAGAACTAAAAATGTGCCAATATTGAAATAGCCGTCACCATGGGGCCATTCAGAAACAAATGATTAGATTAGCCTTTTGGCCGGAGGATGAGTATTTGTTTACCAGTCATCAAATTAGTAAAATGTAAGAAGGGAGAGTCACGACTTTCCCCAAAATAAGAATATCCGGTACCAAGAATTCGCATTTTTATGGCACATCATTTAATTTTCTTTACCACTTATGAATTGTTTTCACTACTTTGTCTATGCATATTCATATAAAATCCACATAAGACGATCTAAAATGTTTGTTCAATTCCCTGTGACCTCACTTTATGGTCTTGGTAACAATCAAGATTTAGATCAGCTATATTTGGCCAAACTTAGGCCAAATGCCTATATTGAAATTGACTAAATACATCCTGCATGGAGACATATTTCAGTTCCTTGGTGTTTGACAAACACTTTGCATATGAGAGAGAGACTGCAGGCAGTTTGGAGCCGATGTGCCTGCCTGAGCGTCCCCCACTGGGTGCTGTTCTCTGTAAGCCTCAGCCATACTCTGTTGTACAACGTGATGCCTGTAGCAGCCGCAGTATCTGAAAAAGTCGTTCTATGAATTATCACATCAAAAATAATAGATAAGCTAAAAAATTAAATTTGAAGCATGTTGTTATGGAATCAATAAGTCCATTCCCTTAATGAGTTTAGTTACCTAAAGAAAACTCACTTTTGTATATTTTTACTCTCACATTTATGTTTACCTCTGTTTTATTGATTTTTACTTTCTTAAAAATATTAACATTTTTATGCTGGGAATATTCTAAAATCCTTGACATTTAGTATATAACTATTTTTAATTATTCTAAAAGGTATGTCATTTTCTATTTACCCATTAAATATTATTATCTACCACGGAAAATTTTTTGTAGGCTGTGGGATATGCCAGCAAATAATCAAAACATCTGAAGTTTGCATAAAAGAGACAGAAAATCAACAGGAAAATAGCAAATTATATAGTAGGAGAGGTAAGAAAAAGAGTTATAGGAAAAAATAAAGGAAGGAGGAAGATATGAATGGTGGGGAATACAGATAAACATCGTCAGAAAAGGCCTCATTTAGCATTTAAGCCAAGACCTAAAAAAAGGTGTGGCAGTGAGACGTGGTGATACCTGGGAAAAGAATGTTCCAGAAAGTAGGAACCACGCATGAAACAGTCCTGAGGTAGACAAGCTCCCAGCGTGGCCCAGGTATAGGGAGGATGCCAGGGTAACCATTAATATATACGGTATCTATAAATGAGCTAGAAATCCATACAGGATGTGGGAGGAGAGGAAGGGATGGAGCCAAGGTGGGGAAGACGGCCGTTGGATGGGAGAACTTTACATCACCGGGAAGACTTTGACTTTGACTCTGACAGGTGTGTGGAGCCAATACTCACTTTTCAAGACAGAAGTGTTATAATCTGACTTATAGGGTGTGGATGTGAGTGTGTGTGTGTAAGTTAAATATCTATCCATCTTTATGTATATGTGTATACATGCACATATATTAAATTGTCACTTAAATAAATGAGTAGTGCTGGTTTTTTTTTTTAATGTAGTTTTGTGAAATTTACCAATTATAGCTTTATAAGGGCACTACTACAACATTTAAAGTGTTTAACACATCATTCTGGCTGCTCTTTTTTTTTTTTTTTTTCAGTTTGGCCGGGGCCTGGCTTGAACCCTCCTCCCCCCTCAGTATATGGGGCTGGCGCCCTACTCCTTGAGGCGCTGCCCCATTCTGGCTGCTCTTTTAAGAATTAAACAGAGACCAGTAAAACGAGAATCAGAACAGTGAAGAATCTGTAGCAATAAACCAGTGAAAGGCGACAGTGGCTTAGACCAGCATGGTTAGCAGTGGAAAGGCTTATTAATGAGCAGATCCTGGTATTTTGAAGGAGCATCAACTGTCCAGATGAAAATTGCAGAAGAAAGAAAGGGATGAAAAGTGACAGCAGGGGTGTGACTGAGGCCAGGCTCGCAGCTGACCGGGACAGGCAGACGATGCTGTGGAAAGAACCAGACTTACACATTCATACGAACGGTCAAACCCAAAGATAGTCCAGAATGAAAGAGCGGAGAGAAAGGAGAGGGAGGGAGGGGGTCTCACCCAATGTGCACAATGCAAGGGTCCATTTCACAGCACTAAGACTGTATTATAAATGTCGTACCAAAAAAATAAGTAAGCGAGGTGATGGTTATGTTAATTAGTTTGATTTAAGCATTCCACATCGTATATCAAATTATCACATTGTACCCCATAAATGTGTACAGTTAGGATTTAATAAAAATTAAGTAAAAAAAAAAAATACACAAAAGGGAGCATTGGAAGTTTCATTTGGGGCACGTAACTTTGAAACGTTTTAAGGAATAGAAAATAGTAGTATCATTAGTAGTTGGACATACGATCTTGGAGTTGAAAGGGAGAGTCAAAGTTGAGGCTGTCAGGGTAGAGAGTCAGCTGGATGACAACACTAAGGGGCAGCACATACAGAGACCGCAGAGGAGACACACAAACGTGTGAGCATTCCGGACACAGCACACTGGGCAGCCACAGGATTTAGATTTAGAAAATGCGAATTCACTAGCCCAGGAGATTACGTGAAAAGATTTTCCAGTGGAGTGAGATAAAATCAGGACAGGAAGGTGGTGGGTGTCTACTCTGTCAACAGTAATAACAGGTCAGATACTGACATTTGTGAGTGCCGGGCAAATTTTCTTTTGCTACTGGAGATGGGATCTTGCTCTTGCCCAGGCTGGTCTTGGGCTCCTTCCTGACCTCAAGCAATCCCCCCACCTTGGCCTCCCAGATAAACTGGGATTACGGAGGTGACCACTATGCCCAGCCAGAGGTTTGAGGGATGGGAGGATGACCAGGCAGCCCTGACGATAATTTTTGTTTTGCAATTGTTCCCATGTAGCACAATTAAAGTTCACTTTCAGATATCTTTCGTAGTTTTTAGCTTACTTACCTACATACAGTATGATTTAATAGTGCTGCTATAAAATCTTTCACTACCTATAGCCGAGACTTTGTGTGGGTACTACGGAGGTTCTAGAATTTAGTAATGCTGCAAAAATAAAACTTTCACTACAGGTTTTTAAACAAACAAATTTCTAATGAGGGGTATAACGTGAATGTATTTTCCATCTCCTTTGGCACTTGCCTTGTTTTAAATTCATCGTTCGTAAGGGTCACTTTAGAGCAGGCACCGGCATTGCTAGGGAAATACCGCAGACAGGATTTTGAATAATCTTCCTGTAAGATAAAATCGGCATGGCATGCATAGTTAGTGACAGGTCTATAAGATACGGTTCTGTCTGCTACAAATAGGTAAACTTGGGGTAAAAGGGAGAAGGAGGTGACTGCACCAGCCACGTCTTTTGTTACCAGGATACTGCTTTTGTTGTGAACCCCCTGGGAGGTCTCGGAAGACCTTTGAGGACAGGTGCAGTCATGCCAAGGGAAACCAACAATTAAGCAAGATCAAAATTGATGAAAGAGCAAAGCTTCCCTAATGCATCACTGATTAGCAGTTAAGACCCGAACGCCTCATGTTTATTTCAAACTCTCTGTCAAGGAGTCTTTCTTTCTCATTGCCCAGCTCTAGTTTTTCACATGGGAATCTTCTTTACCTTTTAGGTTTCTTTACTGTTTGCATTCATACAGAAATCAGTTTTTTAGTCTTTCAAATTAAATATCATACTCGAGACAGGGTTCTCCTATTCAGGGCTGGACAGGGACCCCCCTTTTCTAGGACTAGGTGAGCTTGGAGATCAGTCTAATCTCTCTCTGCACACAAGTAAGTGCACAAAGCAGCAGCCTGAGTCGTATCTCACCTGGGCAGATGCTCCTGGAGGAGGGAGGACACATCCTACAGCCCGTCCTGAGGCAAGGACCACAAGGACCACAAGGACCACACACTTTCCTAATTTTAGGATTAGTTTCTGCCTGCAGGCCCCTGGCTAACTGTTCTGGACATACATCTGGACATGTTCTGGACATACATCTCCCCCACATCGCTTCCTGCAGGACAGGAAAAGTAGCATACACATCCCAGACAGAGGCCCCCAGGAACTGCAATGTGCATCCCCTCCACTCCTGGACCCTGGACAGAGACCCACAGGAACTGTAATGTACATCCCCTCCATTCCTGGACCCTGGACAGAGGCCCCCAGGAACTGCAGTGGGTATCCCCTCCACTCCTGGTTGTTCTGTTCCCACTTTCTTATCTATTTCTCTATCTGTCCAGAAACTCTGCCATTTCATTTATTTGAATGATCCATGGTTTCGTTCTGACACAGGGAGAAATTCTGGCTACATACTAACTAAATTCACTGGTAGATACTTTGGGGAGTTAACAGTAGAGATTCCTTACAACAGGAAGCATTTGAGAGTAGAGAGATAATTCCAAACATTCTCTGGCACTTCAAATCCCATTATATACCAGGAATACTAAAAACATCCCAATGCTCTTGGACATATAACCAGAGCAGAAAAAAAAAAAATTCAGAAGTAGATTTCAGTATTTATTGGAAAAGTGACATTCAAATGAAGGGGGAAACGATTAGTGATTAGGCGATAAAATAAAGCTAGTTTCTAGCTCATTTCTACACTGAAATATATCCCAGAGGGGTCATATTTTTACCATAAAAATGTAACTGTAAAAATAAAAATATAAACCTAGGTAAATATTTCCAAAGTCCGAGAAGAGAATATCTTTGTAAGGATGACAGCAGGTAAGAAGGAAAAGGTGATACATTTTACCACATACAAATATTAAACAGTTATGTGGTGAAAAAGTGCCATAGTTTAAATAAAATATAATAAAAGAAGCAAGCAAACAAACAATAAATTATGAAATTTATTTGGACTCATATGATGAAGGCTAATTAGATTAACATTGAAAAATCACATTAATAAGGTAGAATTAAACAATGTCACAGATAAAAGCCAAAGAATATCTTAAGGAGTCATTGCCACTGTGAGCAGCTGTGATGCAGTGCTGTGAGTTGAACCAACCTTCCCCCTGCTGTGAGTTGAACCAACCTTCCCGTAAAGTGCGTTGGCTGGGAGGCTGCAGGCTGGATCTCAGCTCTAAGTCTTCTTCTTGGCTGATTATCACTGGGCTGTGAGCAATCATGATGGTTGACTAGTTGACTGAAAGACATCCACCCTCCTCCATAATACAGAAAAGCATTTCAAAACAATGGCTTATTTTCCACCAGGATACAGGCAAGTTCAAGACATTTGGTAAAGTAAGTATTGACAAGGTCTTTGGGAAATAGACATTTCCAGCTTGGGTTGATGGTAGAATAATAGGTATAATTGAAAGTAATTTTGGTATTATCTATCAAAAAAAAAAAAAAACATATGGGGCATCTGCACCTGTGGCTCAGTGAGTAGGGCACCAGCCCCATATACTGAGGGTGATGGGTTCAAACCTGGCCCCTGCCAAACTGCAACAAAAAATAGACAGGAGTTGTGGTGGGCGCCTGTAGTCCTAGCTACTCAGGAGGCTAAGGCAAGAGAATTGCCTAAGCCCAAGAGCTGAAGATTGCTGTGACCTGTGATGCCAAAGCACTCTACCAAGGATGACAAAATGAGACTCTGTCTCTAAAAAAAAAAAAATGAAGCAAACATATGATTTAATTCAGCCGTTTCAGCCATTCCATCTCCATACATTTTCTGTAGGTGTAATCCCATGTGTATGCATATACAATGTTGCAGTTTATTGCAACACTGTAGTGAAAAGAAAAAATTTGAAACAAACTTTATATCAGCAAAAGACCGGTTAAATTACTTAGCACCTATTCAGTGGAGTTTACTGAGTCTGTGTAGACTCAGTTTGCATATAATTACAAACTCCTTTTACTTTTAAAAAGTTTTAGAAGCTTATTGGCCCTTCAGAATGTAAAATGAAAATAACGGAACACCAAATTTGTATGATGTAATCTCATTGTACACTTAAATGTATTTGTATTTCTATGTACGTTACAAAGGAACACTTAATAGGATTACTATAAAAAGAGAGTAGCAATTAAACACCTGCCATGTGGCAAATACGCTCTGCAGTGTTAATTTTGATTTGGATAAAACAATATTTCAATTGTATATTCTAATTACCGAGTCACAGCCTCTCCTGGTATTGCATATTACATTACATTTCTGTTCAGCCTGTTTCCTCACATTTTCCTCTACAAGGTTCTCAAAGTTAAAATTAGCCCAATAATGTACAAACATTTTAAAACAGTAAAATTCTTTCTCATATAAATAGGTATTCAAGTTAGTTCTCACGGGTGGAATAATAACATGCATCGCCCCTATACCTTTCCACCTCCTAAGGACACTACACATTTATAACATGGGGGCTCCCTCTGACCCCAGCACCAGGCCCCACTTATGTCTTGTTTGGACCCCCGCCCCATAAAACCAACCTGTCTTTCTTTAGCCATTATTTTTACAATCCATGTTCCAAATAGACTTCTGGAGTGAGTGTCCTAATGTAAATACAATCGTGTTACTTTCTATTTAAACTCCTTCACTGAAAGCCTTTACCCCTTCCTGACAGCCTTCAGATCAAATCTGAAAGTCTTGGCGTTGTTACACTGGGCTGTCTGGGCTCAGGCCCTGGCTTGGATCTTTCATCTCACCAGCTTCTCTTCGTGAACCTCCCTGCCTTCCTGAGTGACTATGTGTGATACGTACTCTCTGTCCAGGGCAGCCTTGCTCACAGCTGGGCTTGGTCAGTGCCATCCTCTTACCTGGGAATTGCATGTGTTTGCTTGTTTTTCCCTCCTCCGTCACTCCCCACACGTTGCACAGCTAATCCTGACCTCTCTCTGTAGACCCTCCCCCATGTCACGTCCCAGAGAAGACTGGGTAGACCAGAACCTGTCTGGGTGAAGCCCATCCCTGCATGTTCTGGGGACCCCCGGGTTAAAGCTTCAGTCCAGCACACACTAGTGTGCATAACAATCATCTATTCACCTCCCTTTCTCTTCTACTAGAATATAATAAGCTCATGGAAGTAGAAATTCTCTAGTTAATGTCTGTATTTCCAGAAATTTGCCACATGCAGGACCAGTAGCATGCACAAAATAAAAAAAAAAAAATAAGTTAAATGAACTAATAATTCCTTGGACAACGATTCACATTCTCACACAAAAGGTCAAAGGAGACATATTAAAGAGAAATAAGCAGTACAGAGGTATTTCTATCAAAGTGAAGCAAAAGAATTCTCTGTAGAATTCTTTTGACAAATTATGCTCAGAAAGCTGGGCATAATGCCTCTTGAAATTCCAAAGGCATCTGACTATATAACTTAACTTTATTAAAATTCAGAATTAAAGGGAACTTTATAACTTTTTTTTTAGTCATCTTTAATCACTATTTTAACGGTTATCTGTGGTTGCGTCTCTAAAGGTCCTATGTGTATAGAATTAATACAGGTAAACACATATCGGGGAGCACTTTATTTTGGGGCAGCATCTCACGTACTTTTCATACGTAGATGAACATACCTCTGAAGTTGTATGTGAGGACTGTGCAGGGGAATTTGCTGTTTTGTTAACTGATTCCAACTTACTCCTTCCTTCTCTTCCTCCTCCTCCATGATATTTTTTTTTTAGTTTGGTAACTTAGATCATACAGTCAAATAAACTATTAGTGCAGATCTGAGGAACCCTGTTCACAGAAATGTGAATAACTTTTATCGACATTTAATTTACACCAGGAGCCTCTAATCAATAGTCCTGCATAAAGCAAATGTGCTATTTTCATATCCAGAGGCAAAGAAAATCCAGAAAGCTTATAGTGTGGTTGAGATTTTCTTACCTCTCCCATTATGTATGAAAGAACGGACAAATATCAATAGAACATAAAAGAAAAATGAACTAATCATATAGAGCAGTGGTTCTCAACCTTCCTAAAGCCACGACCCTTTGAGGCAGTTCCTCATGTTGTGGTGACCCCCAACCGTAAAATTATTTTCGTTGCTACTTCATAACTAATTTTGATGCTGTTATGAATTGTAATGTAAATATCTGACATGCAGAATGTATTTTCATTGTTACAAAGGGGTTGGGTCTCATAGGTTGAGAACTGCTGGTGTTTAATAGTAAAGCATGACTACATTTAGGTACTTTGTACAGAATGAAACGGAAGCGAATGACCAAATTATAAGGCAAATTTAAATGATACATGGTAAGAATGAGAAAAATAAAAAAGGAGGCTTTTTTTTTTGTTAGAACGATCTCTGTGATTTGTCTTTGCTGTGACTCTAAGTGCCAGTTCACACACACTTCATATTAACACTATGTACCATTATCGACCCACAGAGATATGTCAAGGAACATTGAATATATTCTATTTTTTTTTCACAAAAAGAGCGCCAGACATATATTTAAAGATTATTTTAGAATATGCTTTAATGACTCTTACATTTAAGTCAAATAATATTTTTTATAGTGATCTGTGTAGTATTTTAACAACCAGTGATATTTTAATGCTAGTCCTTGTGATATAACAAATATTGTGATTCCACGAACTGAAAGAGTAAATTCCAAAGCTATAGAATACAGGGGCACACATTCCGTTTTCAGTCACAGCCGTAAATAACGTCTGCCAATAAATCTAAAATCTGTAGACTATATGTATGTGTATTTCTATATATATTCATATGCATTTGTTATAGATACTTTTACATATAAATTTACCTGCTGTGGAACTTGTGTTTTATTAGGATCATTTTTGAACAAAAGCAAATCTGTGATAGAAAGTGATACATTTTAACAATCACAGTTGAGAATTAATTGATCTCTGTGCACTTAAGGATACTCTATGAATAATTTACTTCAGGGACTGTTGTTTCCATAACAACAATTTTGTAAAATACTGTGCATTATTTCCAGGAAGGGAGATGCCTAGAAGATAGTGCAAGTTTGTTTTTAAATAAAAAGTAAATGATTCCATTACCATATTCCGTAACTAGTAGAGTGATAGCCTGAATAACGACAATTAACACCGATGAACTCTTAAAAATGTAATATTTTTAAAGCTCACTCAAAATTTCCTAATTGGTTTCTTAAAATCAGTTGGAAATTATTTCAAGTAGATTGAGAAAATCATTTAGAAGATAATGCTAACCATATTCAACCCTATTTTCAAATTAATAATGTTGCTTTATCATAGTGAAATAATTGAATGTTTCAGTGATTTTTAAAACATAAATATTCATTTCCATTTTAATTATTAAAAATATGAGTAATAATGTATCACTTATAATTAGCGGAATAGTTAGTTAGGATATTTTCCAGAACTGTCTAAAACCAAAACCAATCACATAATCTATAAAATTTTAATCATTTAAATAAAAAAAATACTCTAGTATCACATTTTCCCCAGAAATTCTGTATATATCAGTAACTAAGGAATTAGAATTAAACGAAAGAAGTATCTCTCTGAATCTACAAAAAATAATCTTTTAACATTTCTGCTTAATTTACGTATAGTCTAAGTTAAAAATTTGACTAGTGACCCAGTGCCTATGGCCCAAGTGGCTAAGGCACCAGCCACATACACCTAAAGTGGCAGGTTCAAATCCAGCCCAGGCCTGCCAAATAACAATGACGGCTGCAACCAAAAAATAGCTGGGCGCCTGTGGTCCCAGCTACTTGGGAAGCTGAGGCAGGAGACTTGCTTGAGTCCAGGAGTTGGAGGTTGCTGTGAGCTATGATGCTACAGTACTCTACCCATGGGGACAGCTTGAGGCTCTGTCTCAAAAAAAAAAAAAAAAATTGACTAGTTTGCCAGGCAGAAGATCTTAACTTTTCAAAGAATTCTAGTTATTTTGAGCATCTACATCTTGAATAAATAACCACAACTCACTATAGGCCGTGATTACAAAATCTATGTTTATAAGATCAATGGTCAGTACTAACTTGAAGCAGATATTTTGTGTAGATAAAGTGTGTTCTCAGTCCTACCTGTCACATAATCAAAGCAGAGAGGGCTCAGCAGGACAGAGTGAGGAGGAGATAGAGTTTGAAATGTTATTGATGATCAGTTTTCGGTGGTTGGAAGCGTGGCTGTGAGCATAGCTAATACATGAGTCTATGTGTCTACACTTCCACTCTGTGCGTTTTGGAGAGTGTGAGCTGCTTTTGTCCTAATATTTCCAACAACGGAGGGCATAGTGATTTGTTTTGTCAAACTGTTGTTCTACAAACAAACTTCAGATGTGTGATGGCTGTGTAATGGTGTGATAAATCAGTCAATTTGAAGCTGGCAGAATATCATTAGCATTGCCTTTACTTAACGGAAGAGAAGAAAGGGGTTTGAAATTGATCTCTAGGTAATGACTAAAGATGGGTTAGGCAATGTTGAACTTTAGGTCGAATGATGAACTGCAAATCAATAAAACTTCTAGTCAACACGTAGATTAACTTAAAATTTATTTTTCTAGAAGTGCTTTAAAAGTAATCTAAAATTTTAGATATATTCTACATTATTCTGCAGTCTCCAGAGAAATACAGAACCAATAGGATATACAAGTATATATAATTTTTCCAAATGAAAAATGTGTACTACAATGATGTATATGTATTTATGAAAATATGCATATTTATATATATTAGATGAGCTGTGATTAATTAACTCATGTAATTGGGGAGACAGAGAAGTTCCAACGTCTGCAATCAACAAACGGGAGACCCAGAAGAGCCTTGGATGTAACTCCAATCTGAGGGCTAGGGAGCTGCAGGGGAACCTTCCAGTCTGAGATGGAGAATGAAGGCAGCACAAGGCCAGCGTCCTATACTGAAGACAGGCAGAGAGGAATGCTTCTGTCTTACTCAAACTTGGTTCTATTCATGCCTTTCACACAATGGACCCACCCACATTGGGGAGGGCCGTCTGCTTTACTCTGTCTACTGATTCAAATGTTAATCTCATCCAGAAACACCTTCACAGACACAACCAGGAATAACGCTTAGCTAAATATTGTGATTAAACCCCATGGCTCAGTGAGGGTGACACATGAACTTATCCATCACATATAGTACACCATTATCACAGTATTTCACATTCCATATAAGACGTGTATTTTTATGATGTGTTCTAAGCATGCTTTTAACAATGCTATGCCCTATAAATGATATTGTGCATTGATTTATTTTTATCTCCCAATTATAGTAATAATATTGTATATACTGAACATAAAACATATTTTATGTAGTTATAACATTGTAGAAACATCTCTAATTTGATGCCACTATTTTTCATAAGATTCAGCATTTCAGGCGCATGTGTTTATCCTTATAAAATGTACTATGTATTAAAAAGACAGAAATAGGAAAAAGAGCTATTTGCTACTGATTTTCAAGCAAATTCTGTCCCAAATGTTTGTTTATTGCATAGTTACTCCAAACTTAGACAATAGTTTCCTTTAGGAACAAGGAGATTAAAAATGGTTGGTTTCAAAATAATTCTGTGCAAATAAATTTAATACATTTTGTAGCCAAATAGAAGTACCATTAGCACCAAGACTCTAGCTTTCTTTCTTTCTTTTTTTTTTTTTTTCATTTATATATATTTTTTGAGACAGACTCTTACTCTGTCATACTTAGGGTGACCAGATTTTAACATTGGTAAAGCCGGACAACATGGCCAGTGGGCGGGGTGGGGTGGGACGGCGCAGGGCAGGGCCTGACAACAATGCAAACTTTGGTAAGCAGTTCTCGATAATCACTTCTCAACAATGATTTGTTATTATTACAGTTTAACATTATAAAATTAACAAAAATAATATAAAACTCATATTCTGGTGAAATAGCCACATGGCAGCCAAAAACCATATATTCCCTTCCTGTTCTCCTGCCCATTCGTGCATTCTTTCCAAAAATTGGGACTTTTTAAAAATGCTGCAGGATGCAGGACAAATTGTTAGAAAGTAAGACTGTCCCTCCAAAAGCGGGATATCTGTTCACCCTAGTCATACTGGGTAGAGGGCTATGGCATCACAGCTCACAGCAACCTCAAACTCTTGGGTTTAAGCAATTCTCTTGCCTCAACCTCTCAACCTCTCAACCTCTTGTGTAGCTGAGACTACAGGCACCCTCCAAAACACCTGGTTAATATTTTTATTTTCAGTAGAGATTGGCTCACTCTTGGTCAGGCTGGTCCTGAACTCCTGAGCGCAAGTAACCCATCTGCCTTGGTCTCCCAGAATGCTAGGATTACAGGTGCCAGCCTCAATGGCTGGCCCTGGCTTTCATTGACTCCTGTTTCCAGGGAAAATGCATGTGGCCTATAGGGCTCCTTTCAGACTTCATGGTCAGAGGGTTGTCCTTGTCTGTGAAAAGACAGAGAACCACGTAACAGGGTTCTGAAGCAATGGTCTCTCTGGTCTATGCTGTTACTACTATTTCAGTTGATTGAATTAAAACAGACAAACCCTGGGATCTGAGATATGGCATCGTAAGTAGAGGACTCATAAAATTGCTTTCAAATGTCTCCCCAATGAAAATGAAATCTATACATCTAATAAATAGGTATTAGAGATTTCTAAGGAAATGATATAACAAACAAACAAAGAACCAAGCAAACAAAAGCCCTGCTTTCAAGAATTCCTGTTTCTAGCAATAAGAGGAGAGAAGAAACTCTGTAGGTTTATTTATTTATCTATTTATTTATTTTTGAGGCAGAGTCTTGCTGTGTCACCATCGGTAGAGCGCTGTGGGATCGCAGCTCACGGCACCCTCCAACTCTTAGGCTTAAGCAATTCTCTTGCCTCAGCCTCCCAAGTACCTGGGACTACAGGCACCCACTGTAACACCTGTCTATTTTTTATTGAAGTTGTCATTGTTGTTTAGCTGGCCCAGGCTGGGCTCAAACCCGCGAACCTCAGTGTATGTGGCTAGAGCCCTATTCACGTAGGTAGCTCTTTAATCATCTTCCAATATGATTGTGTCTATTTGTCTTGATCGGATGTTATTTTGAAGCTTTTCTTTGACTTCCCACTTGAACAATGACCAGATGGGAGCACAGTAATTGTTAGGCCAAAGTCTAGGAGAAGACCTCATCCCTGACTTACCCTCAAATGCATCATTCCCAGAGAATGGCATGTGTGTGTCTATACGTGTCATTGTTATAGATAATTATATACTATATAAGGACATATCTATTTCATTGTATTGTATTTTACTATATATGTATACATATTCATGTAAACAGAGGGTACCAAAAATGTATAAACATATTAAGAAAGGGAAAACCTTACATTGGAGGGACCATTTTTGAGGTATTTCTTACAGGGGTACAAGTGAAACTCTCTAAGAGGGGCATTTGTTAATACCACACTGAGCCTAAAAGAAAAGGCAGAAGCCACTCAGTGTTTTTGTTTCCCCCAGATAATTTTTCATCAGGTATTGAATAATACACTACATTTAGGACTGTAAAACACATTTCCAACAGGATGAGCAAGTGTGCACATCCAAGTCATGCAAGATACCTAACTTATGGGCATTGTAAAACTGTCAAATTCTATTTTGCAAGTTCAACATATAAAAATTTTAAATATGCAATTATATTCATTCATGTGTGTTTTACTGCAGAAAACTGCCAGTGAACTAAAAGGGGTCCTTCCGGCCTTAGACAAGGCACTTGTGGCTCTCAATTCCCTGGATAAGTCTGATATTGCTGAATTAAGGTAAGGAACGTGCTTAATTTCCTTTCTAGTTGGAAAAGCTCAGACTAAAACATAAATATGGTAAAAGTTAGTAAGCTTGTACTTCTATTTTTAGTTTAATTTTTATCATCTTGGTTACTTTAAAATTTTTGTGATGTGTGGTATACACCATATCTTCATATCTTATCAATTTTATAATCAGTTATAAGCCATACCAGTATTTCTTATACCCTAAGAAAAAATGCTGCCGGTTAACTGTGATGTGCCATTCGTTATAAACTGAGATTTCTGAGCTGTAAAAATGTGTATCTTAATAAAATGAAGTTATTACCTGGCCTATAGTTTCAAAAATAAAAAGACAATGTTTACACTGCTGCTGCTTCTGCCAGATTAGCTACAGAGCATGTGGGAGCTGAAGGAATGTGGATAACACATATCTGAGATGCAGTGTTGGCTGTTACCACAAGGGAGTGCTAACACTACAAAGGAAGTGCTTTCCCTTGCTGTGCCTTTTCTCAAACTCAGTGCCTGCCGGGAGTTGTGGTCATTAAACAGAAATATGCAAAAAAATACAGGAAGGAACGAAATGCTTTGAGGTACAAAGATATGGTCCTGTTAGTTCTAAATTGAATGTTTGGTGGTAGAATTTTTAGCTTGATCTCTGTCTCAAAAAAAAAAACAATAGGAATCTGCATTATCTTGAAATATGCTGAGTTTTCCCTTATTTGTAGAAGTAATATTTCAATAAAAGATGTGGAACTATAAAGCAAGTCTACCATGATATTTTAAAACATTATAACTTTTGGAATAAGAATAGGAGATAGCAGAATTATTTTGTGATGAAAAATAAAATATATTTCTTTTTAACCAACTTATTTTTATGGTGAAGAACAAAACATGTTACAGTATTGAGTTTAATCCACCTAAAATTGAAAAACACAAATGCACAAAGACAAGAGAAAGAAGGTGAATTTTTACTTTACTTCCTTTTCCTTTTTAACTTCATTCATATCCATTTATTTTTATGCACTCATTTATTTGTTCAGCAAATATATTGAGTGCACACTATGTACACTCCCCATTCCAGGCACTAAGGTTACAGCAGGCAATGGTTGGGGAAGCCTTTTTTGATGAGGTAACATTGGAGCAGATCACTGAACAAAGCTTAGAAGAAAACTAAGCAGGATCTAAAGGAAGAGTGTTCTGGGCAGAGGAAATGGAAAGCACGAAAGTTCCTTTTTTTTTTTTTCAGATTAATACGAGGATACAAATGTTTAGGTTACATTATTTTCAATTGTAAGGTCAAGTTCATGTTGTAGTTGAGCCCTTCACCCAGAGTGCGAGCTAAACACCCTCACGTAGTGTACACAAGTGAGAGCTCACCAACTGCCCTCCTTCCTCACCCTCTCTCCACCTCTTCCCTCCCCCTTGCTAGACTATATGTGTGTGTTTTTTCTTTCAAGTGAACGTGTAGTTGTTTATATATTGGTTTCATATTAATATTGAGTACATTGGATTTTTTTTTCCCATTCTTGAAATACTTTATTAACACAAAAGTCAGATTTCAAAAACTACCAAAGACCAAGATGGCTAAAATTCAGAAGGTATGTCAGGAGAGGAGGTGATATCAAAGCAGTAATAGGGGCCGATCCTTCCCCCAGCATAGCTCTCTGCAACCCCTGGTATCTCATGACTTTATTCCAAAAATTTCTTATTGTCTTAGCTTTTTCTCTGGCAGATATTTCTGAGAGACATCAGCTTAAATCCCTTTTAGCCTAATTTCTGATGAACAGTGTGTCCTGGGCTGCCATACCAAGCTTCCCAGGTTGGAATCTGGCAATGCCACCTTCTTTATAACCTCTCTGTCTCTGAACATCCATTCTAGGCAACAGTGAAAACACAATGAGAGGACTGATTGTGTTTAGAATCTTGTATAGGATAACTGCTCCATAACAATTACTTTCTTGCTAAGAGGTTTTTTATAATCAAACAGAACCTTTCTCTTTCCCTAGAACTACCAAAGTTAAAGAAAACCGGCCTTGTTCATGAATTCTTTCATATACCTTGTTTGTTTGCTTGCTTGTTTGTTTTTAGATTACTGCTTGTGATATTTTTAATGTGCATAAGACTTTGCCCACTTAAAATGCCACATAAATGAGGCTACTTTATAATATCATCTTTGTTGCTAATCTTAGGACATGAAGCAGAGACATCTGGCACATGCATTCTTTTTCCTAGCTTCCATAGTCAAAATGCAAATGATCTCCCCGTGGTAGTTTAATCTTTTGCCACTTTGCAACATTAGCCATGAGAAAAGAAAAGATAGTAAAAAATGCATATTAGGGTAAATTAAGATGGATCTAAAATAGACTACTTCTGTGAAGTCATAGAGGACTTCAAAGCAAATTTCTCACTTTGAATCAGATATTTGTTCCTGGCACATATATTGAATTACAGTCATTTTAATCCTATTTTCCCTTTCATTTAAATTAAATGTTATAGATAATTTCGTCCTAATTTAGCTATATTCATATCATATTTGTTTAAAATAGAATCAAACCTGGGTAAAATTGAGGAAAGGCTGATTGTTGGAGCTCTAGCTTCTCTTCTGTGGACCTTGTCTCTTTTCACAGTTCTTCTGTTGTCTTTCTTATTATCTCAACAAGGCAAAACTGATAATCTCAGAAAAGAAATTTTAAAAGTTAGGGCGGCACCTGTGGCTCAATGAGTAGGGCGCTGGCCCCATACACCGAGGATGGCAGGTTCAAACCCGGCCCCGGCCAAACTGCAACAAAAAATATAGCTGGGCATTGTGGCAGACACCTGTAGTCCCAGCTACTCGGGAGGTTGAGGCAAGAGAATCACCTAAGCCCAAGAGCTGGAGGTTGCTATGAGCTACAACGCTACAGCACTCTACCAAGGGTGACAAAGTAAGACTCTGTTTCTTGAAGAAAAAAAAAAAAAAAAGTTCCACATAAGGATCCACATAAGGAGTTTATGAATTAGTTGTTCATTCCTCCTGAAAACTATCTGTATTTTACAAGTAGACTGCTAAATAAAGGCTAATCCAAATGAACATAAAGATTAGAATTTCTAGTCATGAAACTTTTTTTTTTATTAAATCATAGCTGTGTACATTAATGCAAT
>CAUYQV010052921.1:0-16491 GCA_963574575.1 Galagoides demidoff | reverse complement strand
ATATGGAAGTATGGGTACTTATAAATTAGTTTCATAGGGCTGAGTACATTGGATATTTTTTCTTCCATTCTTGAGATACTTTCCTAAGAAGAATATGTTCCAGCACTATCCATGTAAACATGAAAGCAGTAAAGACTCCATATTTTTTTTAAGGCTGCATAATATTCCATGGTATACATATACCACAATTCATTAATCCATTCAAGGGTCAATGGGCACTTGGGCTTCTTCTATGACTTACAAATTATGAATTGGGCTGCATTAAATGACAAGGCGGACACACCAGAAGATCCTATTGAATCTGTTTTGATACAGAGTCTTCTCAATCCTCCTAATGATTCTAGGTGTTCTTCTCTTAGACTTCATTCAGTTAGTTGTACTGTCATTGAGATGTATTCATCCATAAAAACAGGTGTTTTGTTGCCTTAGACATACCTAGTTTTGAAAATGTTTTATTTCCAAAGCACTTTTTCAGGGGTCCCCAGAATCATGTTGCTCTTTAGCCAGAGAACCAACATAAGCTGATTTTAGTAAAAATTGTTCATAGTTCTTCCTAAACATTTTCATAGAATTTTATAATTGATAATATCTCATATCTTGTACATATATTTCTACATTATACACTAAAAAACATTAGTGTTTTTCTAAAGTCAATCCTTTAATATTAGTATATATCAAAGATCATATATCATTTTTCTTTATACTAAGGTAATATTAGAAGTTCTACTTTCAGGCATTTTATTTTCCCTGTAAGTTTGGGCAGTTCACTATCAAATTTCGTATCACCTCCAAAACTTAAAAGTCAGTCTGTATGGTGTTTGCATGTGTGCATATGTGTGTAAAATGTCTGTGTGGAACTTTGTCAAAATGTTTTTGAAAATCTAAATAAATAGCACTCATTGGTTTCTCTTTGGACTTGTACGTAATGTATTTCTATATTTCTTCCTTGATCAATTTTGTCTTTATTATGGGGATTTTCAAACACACAAAGTAGAGAGAACAGGCTAAGAAACTACTGTGTACCCATCTTATCAGCAGTCTGCTTTCCTTTTTGTTATGTCTATCCTTATTCCTAAGTTTTCTCATCTGAGATATTTCAGAACAAACCCTTAACATATAATTTTATACATAAATACTTTGGTGTGATAAAACAAGTACTCTTAAAAAGACCTCAATAAAATGTGAAGAATTTCTTAGTTACTGGTTCGAGTTTCCCAAATCACCTGCAAATGACCCTTATAGATTATTAGCTAAGACACTCTGTCATATAAATGCTAGCCCCTCTAGGTATTGTCTCTTTAAACTTTATGCAGATGCCATCATCTGATCAAGATTACAAATCAGCCTGAGAGACTTGTTTCCAGAATCTCCTCTGGAGTTCTTCTCATGGGTGTGAGTCACGCTGGCAAACTGCCAATCTCCTCACAGAGTGGCGGTTAATAACAACAGGGTTATACGTTTTGGCCAGTAGTTCTATATTTCACCCTTGAGTTCCTTTAGAAGTCTTGGGTGGAAGCCGTCTGGTCCTGGTGATTTATTTATATCTCATTTGTCACTTAGGTGTAGGAAAAGCCTCTTTTCCACTATTTGTTCTAATACTTCTGACCTGTCTGCTTTAAACCAAGATGCAAGTGAGACTCTTTCTAAAGTCTTCTTCGTAGAGCCTGAAGTAGATAATTCACCGATTCTCCTTGCTATCACCTTTTCATCCCTGAGTGGCTTTTGCCTTTTCTATCCAGCTTTCTAACTGTCCTCCTTAAAGGGGTTTGCGTTTTTGCTTTGGAATCCCTTGCGAGGTGCTCTATTGATTTCCTCAGGACCATTGTTTTTGTTTTGCCTCTGACCGACTCCTTATCCTTTGCTTTGAGAGTAGCAAGCTTCACATTGAAAATATTTGTGGCCTTTATGTTGCCAATTTGGCATTTGTGGCTTTTGCTTAAGTACTATATCTATTTTGATTGGAGCTCACGTATTATTTTTCCTGACCTCCTAACAAAGTGTTTTAATGCAGTCTCTAGGGGTGCTTGTTAAGGTTGAAAACTTTTCCTAGCTTTTCTTTTTCCAGAATTGCAAAATCATGAGATGAAATTTGGGGCTTTCCCTGTGCGGCATGAATGTCTGGCTCACAAGTGTGATCGCTGTTAGAGACTAGGTCTCTCCCAAGGTATTTCTCATTGCCTTTAACAATCCACTCCTGAGAACCACAGGATCCACATCTGGTTGCAGAAAGGACTATCTAACTTTTTTCTGCAGCCACAAACCCATCTGTTGTTTAAGAATAGCTCTTTGATTTAACTATGACTGGACAGTGGGAAAAAAGTGACTGGGAATTTGTTCAGAATTAGGAAGGGCCAATATGAGATTCAGCATATTATCATTTATACTTGTTACTTATAAAATATATAATAATGTATCACCAATAATTAAGATTTGAACTTACATATTTGTCACATGATATAGAGCATGAATGTCCAATAGAAATATATTGTGCGTTACATAAAGAATTTACAATTTTCTGATTACCTTATGTAAAAAAGGAACAGGTAAAATTAATTTCAATAATGTATTTTAGTTAACTCAAATAGCCTAAATGTGACCCCAACTTATAATCAATGTATACGTTGGTAAGAGTATACCATAGTATACCAAAGAGTATTCATATGCATTAAATGTATGAAATCCAATGTGTACTTTATACTAATAGCACATTTCATTTGTTCTAGCCCTATCTCAGGTCAACAGCCACATTTGACAATGGCTGCCTTATGGGACAGGGTAGATTTAGATAGGGCTATACAGGATCCTTCTTAGAAAACAGTCATTCAGTTGTTAATTTTGTAGAAATTTCTCAGAATTTTTACACACACACGCACACACACATAATTTTACTTACATCTGTGATAACACGTCATTATTACAAACTCTGAAGGAGGCATTTTACCTGACAAGAAGAAAGTTGATGAATCTATTTAACTGTGTTACTCTAATATACTTGGTATATCTCCTCTAATTAAAATAAGATTATCTTAGAACTTATGAAATGAAGATCTGGCATAATAGACTTAGAATGTGATGAAAATGTTTTCATTAAGTGCAAAGATACCCTGCAAGGCATGGCATTTTATTTCAAGTCTCTAATAACATTAATATACCCTTTTAATCTCTGCAGCATTTAAGACTTAATAGGAACTCCTTTAAGAATGACAGAATTGTAAGACTTGCAAGGTTACTTTAATTTGAAAGTACTTCACATTCCTCCACAAGTTTGAGTAAGTATAAAATTCCTCATTGGTGGAATGTACGAGTAGGTTTTGTTTACTGCAAGTAAGAATCAAAAGCTGCACGTGTATGGGGTGATTACAAAAGAGAGGAAAGGGGGTCAATGGTGTTTTCCAGTAATTGTCTTCAGCTTCAGTGGTAGCATGAGACTTGGCTGTTATCCTTGCTAGGGGCTGTGTGTATGTAAGCTGGGAACTCAGTACATGTGATTTGGGAATTTTATCATCACTTTACAAAACAATTTGTGGGAACATCACAGTTACTAATTCTCTTCCTTCTTTCGTGTCATTTTTAGCACCTTTGCATATTTATTTGCAGCCTTCCTCTAGCAGATGAGCTATGTATAGATAGTAAATATTTTGTTATCTGAATTCCTGCAGGTGTTGTTTTCCATTTAAATTACAGAAAGCAATATTGGGGGGTTCTGCTGAGTGTTTTATCTAATTTCCCACACTTGATGTTGAATAGATACAGCAATATTCTAGTGAGGGTTGAAGAACTGGATTTACTCTTCCCTTTTCTAATGGCTAATGTCCACCTTGGGTGACTCAGTGCTTACTTTCTCCTGTCTTACTTTTACAGCTAGTCTAATGAAACAGCTTAGCGCTCATTAGGGAAAAGTTGCTACATTAATTCAAAAAACGGATTTGGTAATACCTCTCTACTCTGGTAAGAAAATGATATTCTTTAAAATTGTCTCCAGTGTTTTCTTTCTAGACCTTATGATGCCAATGGCCTATAATGTTTTGTCCTGTAATTTTTGGTCTATAAAAAATGTTTAGTGAACAGTTTGTATACCCTAGAGAACCTCCAGTCTGCTAGAACCAAGATTTTCAGAGAAAATAGAGTCCTAAGAAAAAGACACTATCACCTAATTGCATTAAACGATATTGGAGGGAGGCGGAAGAGAGCTGAATAAAGTATATTAGAAGAGCCACTTACAGGGTGGGTTTCCAGTTTATCGGAAGAACATAGAATCAGCTGTGGTAGTTTAGCACCCCCTTAGAGAGTTTCCTTTCGTACACCTTGGTAGTATCAAATGAATTTGCATTTTTAAACAATTCTCTAGATGGTTATGAAGTCAGTAACATAGATATTTCACTTTGGGAGGTATTGCCAAGGCCAGCAGAAGGACCCCAAGACTCTTGTCCTGATTCCTGGGCTCTAGCAGCTGACTAGCATAGAGGGTTTTATTTTTGGTCTTGCTGCCTTTTCAACTCCCCTGTACCTTGACTTTCTGACTATAAGACACTTCATTCTTTTCTGTTGTCTCTGGTGGAATGAGAATTGACACTTTCTAGTGCTGTGTTTCCTGCCTGTGGATCCTCTGCCTGCTCCTGACCACATCTCGTCTTGCTGTCTTATTGGCCATCTAATTGGATCCCCAAGTTTCCCTTTACTGTTTACCAGACACCCTGGTCAGTTTAGCCTGCCCATGTCATTCATCTTAGCATTCTCTGCCATTCGGTCATCCTTGACACCTACATAGCCATTGAGAGCCCATCATCCTAAAAAAAAAAAAAAAAAAAGCCCATTATCTTCAGGGTGAGCTTGGGTGACACAGATAGCAGATAGGTTAGTTGTTGTACTAACTACCAGCCCTCCCCCCTGCTTTTTTAAGGTATTTGTGGCAAGGGAAAGACAAAAAGAGGATCACAGCATCTCATATCTCACCTCTGCTGAGAATGTAATGAAGGTTAAATTGTGTCTGATACATGGCAAAGGTACCCGGATGTAGGTCTTAAGGGAAGTTGTTTGTTAACATTGTTCTAAAAGCAACCAATCTGTGGAGCTGGTATCAATAAAGGATGTTGTTACAGGGTGATTTCCCAAACATTCAAAATAGCGTTTAGAATACTTGTCTATTACTATAGACAAATACTGACTAGCATTTAGGCTAGCATTTAGAATACGTGCTCTCAGCTACAAGGGAGCTTCCCAGGCTCCATTATCAAGATGCACTGAGACCTAGATAGAGCGGTGCTCACGCTCATGCTGACCTTTTCCTTTTCTCCTCCCTGGAATTTTCTTTGCTTGTTTGAACTTTTGGTTAACTCACTCTTTTACTCAGTGCAAGCCTCCAGGTTAGAAGTAATTCATTTTGGGTTGTAGGATGGCTTTGTGTTATGATTGAGTTCACAGGAATTATGAGGATTTTTTTTTGTAATTTATTCAATTAAAAACTGACTGGGTTAAGCTGAGCTGACTTCAATATCTAAGAATTTTTGAGGCTATGGATAGGCAGATGTCTTTCATAAGAATCACCTAGGGTGCTTATTAAATATTAAATTTTCCAGATCCATACTTGATCAACTGGATCTGAATTTGTAGGACTGGAGTATAGGACTTTTCTCAAAATGATTTCCTTAGGTGATTTGCACATGCATGAGAAATTGAGATTTATTACTCCAATTGCCAGAGTTCCTTATTTTTAAAATTTAAAATACTAATGAGGTATTTAGCAAATGTGAAGCAAAGGACAATGCCACTTAGTATTATACATTGTTTTAGCACAACTTCACGAGCATATAGAACACATTTAAGCCTATGTACAGTGTTCCCATTTGTGTACCTAATGACTTGTGTTGAACAAAAGCCATTCAGTGCCTACAGAGATATACTTAAGATTTCTTCATGACTATAACTATTCTTGCCCTTTTTTGGAATGAAATGGTATTATAGTATGTCTTTCTTATCAGGCAGTCATTCATTCAGTGAACAAACATT
Source organism: Galagoides demidoff (assembly GCA_963574575.1). Lineage (NCBI taxonomy): Eukaryota > Metazoa > Chordata > Mammalia > Primates > Galagidae > Galagoides > Galagoides demidoff. The sequence goes on along the minus strand of CAUYQV010052921.1, from coordinate 10,485 downwards.
ACTTACAGGAAAAGGATAAGAACATAATTAAAAGAAAAACTTACTCTCTATAATGTCAGAAAGCATCTCAAGGTAGCATTCCTGCTCATGGTACCCTTATCAAAGGGTGATAACAGTGACTATTACTGAATAAAAGTGAGATAATGTGTAATACATTTTAAAGCTTAGCTCCACTTTGAAGTTCATAAGTAATTATAATAATAGAAGGCCAAAATAGTAACTGTCATAAGGCATGTACACATGCAGCTTTACAGGATTTCAAAGTGGCTATGTACATCAAGTGTGGGCTGTGGACTATGTTGATGTATTATCTGAATTTTAAATGGTACTTTTAACCATGTTGAGATGAGCTCTGAGTACTTGGTAGAAGTTAGGAGCCCCATGGAGAAGATAAATCAGAGGAGAGAGGCTGGTGGCAGGGGGCTCTTTGGGGAAGCCAGCATGGCTTGCTGAGCTGCTGGACTTGCTCTTCTCTTCTGGAAACTATATCTGTATGTGTTTTTTCCCAACCCACAGCTGATTGGTCAAGGGAGAATAGCAGATTCTAGCTAGGTCAATCAAATTACCTAGTCTAAGAATTTTAGACTAGGTAATCTAAGAAAGGCCCTGGTAGACCTGAATTGAGTTTATGGTAGAGCTACAGAGGTTCAGCTTCTCCTGCTGCTGACTACTCTGTTTCCTGACTTTCCTAGGCTTATTGTTACATTTTCTTGAACTTATGAAATGTAAGGTATTCGATGTTACACAATTGCAGGATCTGGTTATGGACTAAATACACACTACTGGTCCAGGAGTGTGGAAGCTGTAAGGGAAGCCCCAGGGGAAAGTAGAACAAGTGCCAGACTGGCCAGTGTTTCATGCCAGCAGGTGGACAATAGATCAGCAATGACCTATGAGCATCATAGGAAGGGTGCTTCTCTGTTTCCACACTATGGCTTTCCTAGGAGATTCACAGAATCTAGAACCCATTCAGAGAATTCATCTTTAAGATACTGCTGCTCTGGAAGCACTCTAGAGTGCTTAGTAAGTTGTTTGCTATTGAACAACACATCACCCCAAACCTCAGTAGCTGGAAACAACAAATATTTACTAATTCATAGTTTCTGTACATCAAGAATGGAGCTGCTTTGCTGGGCAGTTCTGACTCAGGGTCTCTCACAGGCTGCAGTCAAAGCATTGTTTGGGCCAGCACTCATCTGAAGGACTGACTGGGGAAGGACCCACTTCCAAGCTCACTTGTGTGGTTATTGGAAGGTGTCACATGGTCCATTTCATAGTGTGATGCACTAGATGGCATCTATCTTTTTCTAAAGAAAGTCATCCAAGAAGGAGACAGAGCACAAAAATCTAAGATTGAACCCATGTTTCCTTGTTTGTTTATTTTTAAAAACCTAATATTGAAAGTTAAATCCTAACACTTCTGTTCATTAGATGTCAATTATGTAGCTAGCACTGAAAGGGTGAGCATTGCACAGAATGTGGACACCAGGAAATAAGGCTCACTGGGCTATTTGAAGTTACCTACCATAACCTCAGATTGCTTTTCTTTTTGTCTTATGTGAAATTTGAATTATTTTCTGTTGTGTGTATATAAAGCTAAGTGAATCTTCCCTAATAGGATAGAATTGCCACAGTCTAGGCAAGAGTTTGAGTTTTACAATGATAAGGGCAAGAGACAAACTAATACAATAAATATCATGAAGTTAGAATTGATCATCTGGGCCAGCACTGGCAGGAGTTCAGAGTTAGAAAAATGAGTTTACACTTTGACCATTGCATTTATTAGATAAATGACCTGTGGCAAATTCTAAACCAATTTTAAATAATAATTTCTTCACCTACAAAAGGGTAGCTATCTGGTGTAATACATGGTACCGCTAAGACAGGGTGATTGAAAAGAGTTTAATAAAGGGAATGTTTACCAAGAAGTGGGCAGAGTTGAAGGAAAGAGCAAGGGGTGGTGACAGGAACAGTTACTGCCCTTAGGCCTGAGAGAGGAGAGGTAGGAATCTGTAGCTTTAGGAGACAACTGCCAGTTAGGGTTTTGGATAGAAGGACAAAGTCTTTTTTTTTTTTTTTTTTTTTGAGACGGAGCCTGGGTAGAGTGCCATGGCATCATAGCTCATAGCAACCTCCAACTCCTGGGCTCAAGCGAGTCTCCTGCCTCCACCTCCAAGTAGCTGGGACCACAACGCCCAGCCATTTTTTGGTTGCAGCCATCATTGTTGTTTGGCAGCCCAGGCTGGGAATTCGAACCCGCCACCTTAGGTGTATGTGGTTGGCGCCTTAGCCGATTGGGCCATAGGCGCTGAGCCCAGAAGGACAGAGTCAACCTGTAGTGGCAGGACAGAGAGGAAATGCTTTTTTCCCTCCCACCAATCTGCTCAAAGTGGCTTGCACACAGACTGAACCTATCTAGGAGCCTGAGGCCAGGTGCTTACAGATATGGAGAATGGCTCTGAGGGGCAAATGGAAATTATTTGGCATAGCATGTAAAGTGCTTAACACTAATGTGGCAAACAGTAAGTGCTTAATTAATGATAACTATTATAATAATTATTATTACTTCATAATGGGATCTATGAACGGAGATAAGCTGGATGAGAATGTGTGCGGGGGCGGGGGGAGGGACCTTTAAATGAACCTTATTGTTCCACCCATGAAGACTGGATCTGGGTATCAACTTTAGGCAGAGTGGGGTTTATTGCATTCCTAGCATCATTAACCCAGATCAAACTAAGAGAAAAATCTCATTTAGTGCAATCCTCTATTCACTGGCCCATTAATAGGAGTTTTCCTCTCCATTTTCTGATCATTTTGGATTGGTGGAAGGCTTCCTGTGTTGTGACTTCTGGAAACTCTCAGTCTAAGCCTTCTGGTCCACTTTGGAGATCAGTCTCGCTGGGCACGGCTTGGTGCTCCAGCAGGGCTCTTCCATCCAACTTTCCTCCCACCCAGCTGCCTGCCTCTTTCAGCTCAAATGGCTGTGAGAGGTGCCACTCCCACACAATTCAGTGCAGAGTATTCTGGGGATTCCTAAGCAGCAGGTTGGCAACCAGCAGCAGGGGGAGAAGCTCAGTACTCTGGAGCTAAGGTTTCGAAGAGAGAGGTAGGCAATGAGGCAGGTGGCCAAAGGGGTAGTCTAAGAGATAGAGGCCCGAAGAGTAGGCAGAGTGCTCAGTGCCAAAGCAGAAAGATTCCTATGAAGTTGTAAATTTCTCTTCCCTCTTCTCCACAACCCATCTCTAAATTCAGCAAATCTCATTTACCCACTTTTCTTAGGTAGAAAGTAACATTCCATCTCCACCCCCAAGTCCGATTTTCCCTGTAAGGATGAACTTCAGCAACTCTATTGTGCCTGTAAGGAAGAAATCAACATGGTGCAGATGGTATTTCAAACATATTTGTTTCTCTGTCATCTGCTCTGAACATAAATATCAATTCAGTGACTCCACTGTTGTAAGTGATAAGTTGAAACATCATCAGTTGTTTTTTAGTTAAATGACAGTAACAAAATGAAAAATCACCATTAAAAAGGCTATATTTGCATATTTTTATGCTGTCAAAGAACATGGCACTAATGTAGCATAAGGAGAATTCTTAAACAGAAACATTACAGTTTTCAAAATCTAAGGAAGATCAAAAATAAACGCTGAAATTTCATTTGTAAAAAGAAATGGAACAGTTATTTCACTGTCAGAATAATAAAAGCACTTTCTAGTGACATTTTTAATAGCATATTAATTCAAAATTGTAATTTTGAGAAGGAGCAATTCCATTTACATAAACAGCAAATGCATTCTAAATGCTTAGTATTATCATAATGACTAGAAATTAAATTAATAATGCTAGGATAGTTCAATCTGATGTAACCTTCTTAAATCTTTGTTATCCACATGAATTATTTCTCACTCTTATTGAACTCATTCTGAACATCATTTGTTTAAATTTTTCAAGGAAGTGAACAATTCTTCAATTTTAGGAGTGTTTCATTTTTTCAAGTAACCTTCAATAGACACTTATAGTAATTTTAACCCATCAAGAAATTTAACAGTTGCAGAGCCCAGTTGGTCTCAGACACATACATACACTCATACAATTATAATATTGTTAGTAATTGTTTTGCTACATTGCTGATTTTATTAATTCTGTATCTCATAACTAAGCTAGCTGAACTAAAATAGGTACAATTTTAATCCTGAATGAATGGAGAGGGAAAGAAGTCTTTTCAATCTAAGTTATAACATGTGAGCAACATTTGAGAAAATCAAGATACCCATAAATCAAGGGAAAAGTTTTCTGTATCTTTTCTAAAGAAGACTGTAAAAGTACTACAAAAGGTTTTGGTAAAGGATTCCTCAGGGAGAGTTCTTCATTTCTTTTCCTCTCTTTCAAGTGTTCACCAGGATGGTCAGCAAGTCTAATCCTGCTGATCTCAGGGCCTTTAATGAGATATAGGGCAGCAGGCAGCTTCGGTTTCAAAAGGTACATTCTATTTAGGGCTTCCTAGGCCCAGAGGCAAACCTAGAATTTGATTGTCTAATGTATAAGTAACTAGGGTAATTCACAAACGGTGGACAATTCTCCTAGGAAGTATAAACACTATACTTGGCTTCCCCACCTCACTGCTTGGCAGGCTGTTGTTATTATTGTACAACTCTTCAGATTTCTCTCATTCCTAGACTATATTATACCTTAAAGAGTGATTGTGACATACAATGATTCTGTAATGCAGTATAAAACAAAGCAGTCTGTGCTCCACACAGATCTTTCTTTGCCAGGACACCCTGTGGCCAAAAGGTCAATGTGGCTAAGTTCTCGGCCATCATAGTGCCCACACAGGACTTTTCAAGGGTTCTTCACAATGGCTACCTTGGCAAACCTGGTTTATTTGTGCTGTAAGACTTGGATCCTCACCACCTCTTTCCCTAGGTCTCCTCAAACCCATATCTCAAAAATGGTACCAAGAATGGCAAAAACAAGGGAATGCTAGATTATAGATTTCCACAATTACAAATTAATTATTCTGAGAGTTTCCTTCGACTAGAAAATTATGGTGGCATTTGTTAAAAACAAAACAAAACAGAAAACTAGTGCTCAGTATATATCATTTGTAGGTATCTTCACTTCATAGATCTCTGTGCAATTGTTTTTAGAGTAAGTCTCTACTCGGAAATTAATGAGACACATTCTGCCTCGGTTCCTGTGTACTCAGTGTGGAAGTCTTAGCAGTTGGTAAATTTCTGTATAGTTAGCTGAGGCTATGCTTGCACTGAGTTTGTTGTCCTTAATATAGTTCCATCCCCATAGCCTCTCTCTGGGATAGTTCACTGGACTCACGATAGGTTTAAATGGACCCAATTCTAATAACAAACACAACAAAATTAAATCTCCTTGGACTTCTGGTTTATTTTTCTTGTGCTAAGGAGGGGAAGGGTAATCCAATTTTAATAATAAATGCGCACATGTATAATAGTAATATATGCAATTAAAAACAGTTTAATTTCCTGTAGTACCTTATAGATTTTTCTCTCTAGCACATGTTGGGTCTAACAGATTCAGGGTATTCTACCTACTAATCATTTTTATTAACTATTAAGAAAGCAGGATTTTTTTTTATTTGAAATTTTTAAACAGACTGGGATTGTAGCATAGATCCTTCGAATTAGGTCATTAAAATGGCCTTTCCTCTTTGCACCTCCTCAACTCTTCTGTATGACACTGAAAGCTTGGCAGGTAGGATCCAAAGTTACCCATGTTCCTCACTAGGCAGGACTCTGCTTGCCTCTGCTGGTAGTAATTTATTCTGAATACATGTCTTTCATTTATGGTTGACCTCATGGAAAGAAAGGTTCATTTTACAGTTTCTACCTCAGTGGCTTTGGAAGTACTGTTCTTAGGTAGCTAACATTTTTCTTTTTTACTTGCATCCCGTCATAGGAATAGCAAATGATAGAATCAAGACCCATTTCTTGAACAAATGAAATAGGGCTGGGTGCCCCTGTTCCTTGATTCCTGCCAGCCTAGATTTGACTTTGAGTTTTCTCCTACCTACCAGTTCACCTTTTGAGCGTTCTGATCTCTGCCATGCAGAACCACTTAAAAAGTTTTTCTTCTTTGAGGAAAGGTAAGAAATAAGTAATATTAACAAGAAATAAGACAATCTAAAAATCCAATAATGACTTTGAAATTACTGGTTTTTTAACAATGAGCTTTAGGATGTACCTTTCTTTGGTAATCAAGGTGCTCACAATACATTGTCCCCTTAGGTAGCTATGTGCTAGGACAGAATGAGAGACAAGGGAAAGAGAAAAGCTTTTACCAGTGAATCTTAGAGTGTGAATGCCTTTCAGAGGCAACAAATCATTTTTAATCTGACAGCTCCTAATTAAATTGATTGCAAGATAAAATGCACCCAACAAGTGTCAGATTCTCACAAGTCAAAAAGCCTGGTGGGTTGCAAAAGGCATTTGACGCTCCTAAACCTTCCTGAAAGTGAATGTCCTTGAAAGCTCTCACAGCAATGAGTTAAAGATCTCAGTGAGGGGGCTGCTGACATGTTGTAATGACTATAATTTATAGCACACCAGCTCCATACTACTCTTTGCCCCACCAGGGTGCTGCCTTGAAGCTGATATGGCTTATGGAGAATTGGAAGGAAGAAAGGGGAAAGGAAAAAAGACCCTAAGGCCATTTTAGTAGCCTCTGTACTATCAGCTTACACTTTTGGGGCTCTTTTCAGAGACTAGTAACTTTCAAACTGAACATATCTTATTCATCTTCTGCTGATTTATTCCATAACAGCATAGTTATGTTCCTGACTCACATAGAGCAATTACTCCTAGTAGCTTGGCAGAAACTCAGGGATGATGTTAATTTAATTCACTCATTCATTCATTCATCAGGTATTAATTGAGCACCTATAAAGTACTGGGGTTGTATTGACAAGATAGGCTTCTTGATCTCATGAAGATTAAAATTCCTTGGGGTGGAGAAATTGGAAATGGAAGAGACAAAAAATTAAGGAAACATACATACACAAATAAGATGTCTGATATATCACTTATAGGAATCTGCAATGATCTTGTTCAGCTCTTTTACCTGACAGTTACACTTTAGGTAGAAAGAACTATGTGTGTGTGTGTGTGTGTGTGTAATGTGTGTATTATTACATTTGGGAGAATCATGAAGAAGCAAGAAAGGATAGAAAGGTAGGATACAAAATGCAGCATCCTTATAATATGTTAAAGAGGTGCTCGTGTGGTTTATAAATTGTCTATGAAGATAATTTCCATGGAAAAATTTAAAAAGAACTGGAGCAGTGGCAGCATTGTTGGGATAAGATTTGGCTGGCCAACAGGTAACTTCAAAAGAGGGTCCAAGAGTTGGGGGCAAGATGGCGACAGGTACCAGCCTCAGACAGAAGCTCCCTTTTAGACGGAAGGATAAAGTCCAGAAAATACCCAACAAAGTATTGAAGACTAGGAGCCCAGCTGAGAGAGAAGAGTCATACCTGCAGGACACCTCTGCTGAGGCAAGCTGCAACTCCTAGAGTACAACTTACAGGTATACAGAACATCTCAAAGGAAAGGTGTCAGTCCCCTCCCTCAAGAGAGCTGTGTTTTTCCCTTTGTTTTCTCTTTGTCTGCTCCTGTAAGCTTCCTATAGGCAAGAAATGAACTGAGGATCTATTATCTTACCCCACATGTGAAAGCTACAGAAGTGGGGTCTACTCCCTGAAGGGACCCTGCTGAGACTCTGAATACTCTCTTGCTAGGCAAAAAAATCAAACTAAAGTTTCCACTGCCATTTTGAATCTCCAGTCCACCCTTCCCCTCTTGCCTGCAGAGACAGTGAGAGGAGGCTGAAGAGTAGCAGCCCCCCACTTGCAGGACCAAGCGCACTGTCCCGACCCTTCATCCACATGTTCCCTGCATGGCTGCTGCCTTTCCCCTGCCCTGGGGTCACCCCAGCGGGGCAGAACTAGGGCTGATCTCAAGCCATGTTCTCTGAGCTGCCACTGCTGTTCCCCTGCCCTCTGGTTGCCCCAGTGGGGCTGAACTAGGACTGATTCGGCCCCTGTCATTCCCCTGCCCCCTAGTCACCCCAGCAGGGCTGAATGATGACTGATCCTGCCACTGCCATTTCCCTGCCCTCCCATCACCACGGCGGGGCTGAACTAGGACCTGTCAGGCTGTGCAAGTGCCCTGATCCTCTGCTGCCATTCCCCTGCCCCCTGCTCACCCTGGTGGGACCGAATTAGGACTTATTTGTCTGCTACCATTCTCCTGCCCCGCCCCATCACCCCAACACTTGAGAACTAGGAGAAGACGACAGACATGCCCTGTCTCTCTGGGTAGCCAGAAGAAGCCGGCACCTTCTCCGGTGGGAGCCACTGACTCAATGGTTCTGATAAGGTCTCCAAACAGCATGGGATGGAATCAGTGGAAAAACTCTGGCAACTTGAATAACCAGAGTAGATAAGCTCCCTCAAGGAAAAATGGGACAGATACAATTGAAGACCCCATCCATAAACAGATATCTGAGATGTCAGAAATCCAGTTCAGAATTTGGATAGCAATTAAGATTAACAGAATGGAAGAAAAAAGGAAATTAGAATTTCAAGAAATTATTCAAAAGATATCTCAAGAAATTATTCAAAAGATGTCTCAAGAATTCAACAATTTCAAAGATAATATGACCAAAGATTTTGAAACATTGAAGCAAGAGTTTGTAGCCCTCAAAGATCTGAACAAACATAGTAGAATCCCTTGGTTACAGAATGGAACAGGCAAAAGAAAGGATATCTGAAATTGAAGACAAAGATTTTGAATGAGCCCAAGAGCTCAAAGATGAAAAGAAATGGAGAGCAAAAATGAATATTTCTCTCAGAGAGCTCTGAGATAATTCGAAGAAAACTAGTATTCACCTTATAGGAAACCCTGAAGGCGACAAAGTTGCTTCACAAAATACAGAGGCTCTTCTCCATGAAATTATGAAAGAGAACTTTCCAGACATGCTAAGAGATTCTGAAAGTCAGATAGCAGATAGTTTTAGAACCCCAGTATGACTCAACCCGAACAAGACATCCCCTGGGAATATCATAATTAACTTCATTAAAGTTAATATGAAAAGAGAAAATTCTAAAAGCAGTTAGATGTAAGAAAACCATAACCTACACGGGGAAGAGTATTAGGATGACTGCAGATCTCTCTGCTGAAACATTTCAGGCTAGAAGAGGATGGTCATTGACTTTTTTTTTTTTTTTTTTGAGACGGAGCCTCAAGCTATCCCCTGGGTAGAGTGCCATGGCATCACAGCTCACAGCAACCTCCAACTCCTGGGCTCAAGCAAGTCTCCTGCCTCCACCTCCCAAGTAGCTGGGACCACAGGCACCCGCCACAACGCCCAGCCATTTTTTGGTTGCAGCCATCATTGTTGTTTGGCGGGCCCGGGCTGGGGATTCGAACCCGCCACCTTGGGTGTATGTGGCTGGCACCTTAGCTGATTGAGCCATAGGTGCCGAGCCAACTTTTAACCTACTAAAACAAAATAACTTTCAACCCAGGATCCTGTATCCAGCTAAACTGAGTTTTATCTATGATGGAGAAATTAAATACTTTAACGACATTCACATGTTGAAGAAATTTGCCATACCTAAACTAGCTCTCCACGAAATTCTCAAACCTATTCTCCATAATGACCAGTGTAATCCTCCACCACAAAAGTAAACTCACTCAGAAACTTTTGATCAAATTCCAACTTTCACAGTGGCGAAAGGATTAAAAATGTCTACTGGATTTTCTAGCAACTCGATGCCCAACATTTTACCAGGCTTATCAATAATTTCAGTCAATGTGAATGGCTTAAATTGTCCTCTAAAGAGGCACAGATTGGCTGATTGGATGCAGAAACTCAGACCAGACATCTATTGTGTTCAAGAATCACGTCTTACTTTAAAAGATAAATATAGACTCAGGGTGAAAGGATGGTCATGTATATTCTAGGCAAATGGAAAACAGAAAAAAGCATGTGTTGCAATTTTATTCACAGATACAATTGAGTTTAAACCAACAAAAGTAAGCAAGGATAAGGATGGCCATTTTATATCTGTTAAGGGTAATACTCAATATGATGAGATCTCAATTATCAATATCTATGCACCCAACCAGAATGCACCTCAATTTATAAGAGTTACTCTAACAGGAATGAACAACTTGATCTCTCCCAGCTCCATCATAGTTGGAGATCTTAACACTCCTTTGGCGGTGTTGGACAGATCCTCCAATAAGAAGCTTAGCAAAGAAATTTTAGACTTAAATTTAACTATTCAACTTTTGGACCTAATAGATATCTACAGAACTTTTCATCCTAACAAAACTGAATACACATTTTTCTCATCAGTCCATGGAACATACTCCAAAATTGATCAAATCTTAGGTCATAAGTCTAACCTTAGTAAATTTAAAAGAATAGAAATTATTC
>CAUYQV010052915.1:0-22802 GCA_963574575.1 Galagoides demidoff | reverse complement strand
TTCAGTCCCTTGAACAGCTCCCATAATAGGTAATAGGTTTCTACTGAAATTCAGGTATTCTCCTTCAACTACCTAATTAGGCTACACCACCTCTAGCCCCGGTTGAGAAATCCCCACCCCTCACCTGTACCAATACAAATCCTCCTTTACTAGTGAAATTACTAACCACCAATCAAAAATGTACCCGTACCCAACCCTGCCCTTCTTGCTTTCTATACCCCATAAAAACTTCCTCCACCCTGGGTTCGAGGCTCTACATCGGTGTGTATGCCAGGAGAGTCCAGGCTCGGGCGTGGCCCGGGCCTGAAGGCTCGTCCTCGGCTTGCGCGCCAGGAGAGTCCGGGCTTCCCGGGGCCTGAATAAAACTCACCTCTTGCTTTTAAAAAAAAAAAAAAAGAAGAAGAATATTTTCCAGCTCCATCCATGTAAACATAAAAGAGGTAGAATCTCCATCTTTTTTAAGGCTGCATAATATTCCAATATACCACAATTTATTAATCAATTCATGTGTCAGTGGGCACTTGGGCTTCTTCCATGACTTGGCAATTATGAATTGAGCTGCAATGAACAATCTGGTGCAAATATCTTTGTTGCAAAGTGATTTCTGGTCTTTTGGATATATACCTAGTAGAGGAATTGCAGGATCAAATGGCAGGTCTACATCCCACCAGCAGTGCAGAAGTGTTCCTCCACATCCATGCCAACATCTGTAGTTGTGGGATTTTGTTATGTGAGCTACTCTTACAGGAGTTAGATGATATCTCAAAGTGGTTTTGGTTTGCATTTCTCTGATGATTAAAGATGATGAGCATTTTTTCATGTGTCTATAGATCATGTGCCTGTCTTCTTCAGAGAAGCTTCTGTTCATGTCTCTTGCCCAGAATGGAATGGGATCACTTGTTTTCTTCTTATTAATAAGATTGAGTTCTCTGTGGATTCTGGTTATTAGACCTTTGTCAGACGTATAACCTGCAAAAATCCTCTCCCATTCTGAGGGCTGGCTACTTGCTTTACTTACTGTGTTCTTGGCAGTGCAGAAGCTTTTTAGTTTGATAAGATCCCAGTAATATATTTCTGATGTTGCTTCAATTGCCCAGGAGGTCCTCCTCATAAAGTATTCTCCCAGGCCAATTTTTTCAAGTGTTTCCCCTGCACTCTCTCCAAGTATCTTTATACTTTCATGTCTTAAATTTAAGTCCTTTAACCAGTGACAGTCAATTTTTGTTAGAGGAGAAAAATGTGGGTCCTGTTTCAGTCTTCTACAAGTTGCCAGCCAATTCACCCAGCACCATTTGTTAAATAGGGAATCTTTCCCCCAGTTTATATTTTTGATAGGCTTATCAAAGATCAAATGACGATGAGTGTCTGGGTTCATCTCTTGGTTCTCAATTCTGTTCCATACATCTACCTCTCTATTTTTGTGCCAGTACCATGCTATTTTAATCACTATAGATTTATAGTATAGTCTGAAGTCTGGTAGCATGATTTCTCCTGATTGGTTTTTATTTCTGAGTAATGTCTTGGCTGTTTGAGGTTTTTTCTGTTTCCATATAAGATGAAGTACTAATTTTTCCAGCTCTATAAGGTCTGACAGAGGTGCTTTAATAGGGATTGCATTAAAACTGTAGATTGCTTGGGTAGTATAGACATTTTAACAATGTTGATTCTTCCCTGCCATGAGCATGGTATATTTTTCCATTTTTTAATATCTTCAGCTATTTCTTTTCTCAGAGTTTCATAGTTCTCTTTATAGAGATCTTTCATGTCCTTTGTTAGGTAAATTCCCAGATATTTCATCTTCTTTGGCACTATTATAAAAAGAATAGAGTTCTTGATTGTTTTTTCACCTTGACTATTGTTGGTGTATATAAAGGCTACAGATTTGTGAGTATTGATTTTGTATCCTGAGACACTGCTGTACTCCTTGATCACTTCTAGGAGTTTTGTAGTTGAGTCCCTGGGGTTTTCCAGATATACAGTCATATCATCTGTGAAGAGTGACTGTTTGATCTCCTCTGATCCTATCTGGATACCCTTGATTGCCTTCTCCTGCCTGATTGCGATGGCTAAGACTTTCATTACAATGTTAAAAAGCAGTGGAGACAATGGACAATCTTGCCTGGTTTCTGATAGGAGTGGAAATAATTTCAATTTACCCCATTCAATATGATATTGGCTATGGGTTTGCTGTAGATGGCCTCTATCAGTTTAAGAAATTTTCCTTCTGTACCTATTTTGTTAAGCGTTCTGAGCAAGAAACGATGCTGGATGTTATCAAAAGCTTTTTCTGGATCAATTGAGAGAATCATATGGTCTTTATTTTTTATTTTGTTTATGTGATGTATTATATTTATAGATTTACATATATTTAACCATCCTTGGGACCCTGGGATGAAACCCACCTGGTCATGGTGTATAATTTCTTTGATGTGTTCCTGGATTCTGTTTTCTAGGATCTTATTGAATATCTTTGCATCAATATTCATTAGAGATATTTTCTTTTCTTGTTGGGTCTTTTCCTGGTTTGGGGATCAGGGTGATGTAGCTTCATACAATGTGTTGGGAAGTATTCCTTCTTTTTCTACATTTTGAAAAAGGTTAAGTAGAATTCTGATGCAAAGCCATCTGGTCCTGGGCTTTTCTTTTTGGAGAGATTTCTTTTTTTTTTTCTTTTTTTTTTTTTTTTTTTGAGACGGAGCCTCAAGCTGTCCCCCTGGGTAGAGTGCCATGGCATCACAGCTCATAGCAACCTCCAACTCCTGGGCTCAAGCGAATCTCCTGACTCTGCCTCCCAAGTAGCTGGGACTACAGGCACCCGCCACAATGCCCAGCCATTTTTTGGTTGCAGCCATCATTGTTGTTTGGCAGGCCTGGGCTGGGGATTCAAACCCGCCACCTTAGGTGTACGTGGCTGGCGCCTTAGCCGATTGAGCCACAGGCGCCAAGCCGGAGAGATTTCTTATAGTAGATGCTATTTCATACCTTGATATAGGCTTGTTTAACACTTCCACTTCTTTCTGGCTAAGTCAAGGAAGGTGGCATGTTTCCAACTATTGGTCTATTTCCTTCAGATTTTCATACTTCTGAGAATAGAGTTTTGTATAATATTCATTAAGAATTTTTTTTAATTTCTGAGGAGTATTTGGCCTTTATTATTTCTGATTGATGAAATTAGAGATTTTACTCTTATTTCTGGTTAGGTTAGCCAAAGGTTTATCTATTTTATTGACCTTTTCAAAAAACCAACTTTTTGATTGATCTGTTCTATAACTTTGTTTTCAATTTCATTTAATTCTGCTCTAATTTTAGTTATTTCTTTTCTTCTGCTGGGTTTGGGGTTGGAATTTTCTTCCTTTTCCAGTTGCTTGAGATGTCCCACTAAGTTGTTAACTTCCTCTATTTCTTCCTCTATTTCTGTTCTTTTCAGGAAAGCTTGCAATGCTATAAATTTCCCTCTGGGATAATGCCTTTGCAGTATCCCAGAACTTCTGGTAATTTGTGTCTCCATTATCATTTTGTTCCAAAAAATTGGTAATTTCCTTCTTAATCTCATCTATGACCCAGCTATCATTCAGGATAAGGTTATTTAGCTTCCATGTTTTTGTAAGAGTATGCAGATTCCTATTGTTACCAAGTTCAACTTCCATGATGGTCTAAGAAGATACAAGGAATAATTTCTATTCTTTTAAATTTGCTGAGGTTAGATTTGTAATCTAAGATGTGATCAATTTTGTAGGATGTTCCATGGGCTGATGAGAAGAATGTGTATTCAGTTTTACTAGGATGAAATGTTCTGTAGATGTCTGTTAAATCCAATTGTTAAATAGTTAAGTTTAATGATCTTCCCTCTGTGCATGTCTGTGTCCCAATCTTCCCTTCTTATAAGGACACCAGCCATATTGAATGAGGACCCACCTTTATGACCTCATTTAACCTCCATTACCTTTGTAAAGACCCTGTTCCCAAACACAGCCATATTTTGAGATATGGGGCAAGAGTTAGGATTTCAGCATATACATTTTAAGGGCACACACCATTCAGCCCATGACTGGCACTAAGCCCAAAGTCAAAGGTTTAAGCAAACTTGTCAGAGCCCAAGGGAAACACCACCTCCCAGTACCCAGCAGGAATTAATCAACTAATACCTAACAGAGCCACTGACAATTTCATCCTTGCCGTCTCCCCACCTGTATCTAAGACCCTCAGCACTGGGTCATCATTCCCTGCCCCACATTCCAGGATACCTCCATAGAGTGCCAGGTACCACGCTGCAATCAGCTGGTCCCATCAGAATCTCAAAGGAGAGCAACATTTAGCAGTTCAAGCAGGGCCAAGGGCTGACATTAAGCAAATTTCAAGGGTTATTTAAAGTTAATTGAGTTTAATCATATAATGATTTTATAATTAGTCATAGTATTCTTGTTTCCATGCGGGTGGACCCCAAGCTCTAAAGAAGAGGACTGAATTGGGCAAAGAAGGGGCCTGGGCAGTGGCAGGAGGCAGAGGCAGGGTCAGGGAGGAAGCAATGGTGTGCGCCTAAGCCCACGAGATATGTACCAGCCCTGAGCTGGGGTCACGCTGGGGCTCCCACTCCACTCCATCTGCAGGAGCTTTTAGCTTTTTTGCCCTCCTTACTTACAGATGCGTCCCATTTGCATTGACATGGAGCCCCAACACCAGGGGCTAGCATGAGGAAACGTCTAAGGTGACCACACTCCACAAGTGTTATATGATCATAAACTCCACAAAAGCTGCTTCAGATCCAACCAGGAGATCTAACAGCAGGGCTAGTCCAAAACATTAACTTAATCTGATCAATAGCTTTGAACTCCTGGGAAATTAGTAGTGATATCAGTTTGCCAGGATTCAATTCCTATACATCTTTAAAGTGGGCACTGTGAAGGTGCCTCTCACTCCACCAGACTCTGAGCTGTGAGTTCTGTTTCAAATGCCACAACATTTAGTTCATCCCACCCTTGAATAGTGGAATTAGGAATGACTCACAGGGAATCCTATGAATGCTTTGTGAGACTTCTCAGAAAAAGCCCAACTCTCAGTGGGTGGGGGTGGGGAGGGGAGCTAAACTTACCAGGCTGACAACATCCAGTGGGTCACTGTGGGTATGGTCCCCCCCCCCAAAAAAAATCAGGTAATATTTTCTCTTAACTTCCTGACCACAATCTTGGAGAGCAATAGAGAAGGAAACTATCATTTATTGAGCATGTTGAGCATGTACCATGGCTGGGATACTCTGCTCTTTCTCCTTTCTTTCCCGTGGCCACTTTCTGGGGATCCCAGATGAACAGAAAAATTGAAAGGCAGAGTCACCTGCATGAGGTCACACTTTCAGTTCCAGACTATCTAGTTAACAGTCCACCAACCCACCCTGGCTGATGCATATATAGAAGGCATGGTGGGAAACCTGGGTGAACTGGTGCAGAAACACCCCCACCACTGGACAGACACCTGTGACATCAACCTGAGATGTCCACTCACTGTCCTGCCCAAGGACGTCCAGGATTCCAGCTCATGCAGGATGTCAAAGGATTTCATCAGTGACACACTAATGCCCTGACTAATGCTCTTCCTTCCTCACAAAGAGGTCAAGTCAACCAAATGAATGGCATTTCAGGGAAATGATTCAATGAGGCAAAGATATGGGAAAGTCTAACCCCTTTATTTAGTTATTTGATTATGGAAACACTAAAAATGCACGATACAACCTAAGGGCCCACCTATGGATGACTTGATAAACCACATGTGGTCTCTACAGGTGGTGGAACCATCATCATTCAGCCTTAAAGAGAAAGCAAGTCTGACACATGCTACCATCTGATGAACCTTAAAGATGCTGTGAACAGTGAAATACAACAGTCACCAAAGGTCAAACACTGTACACTCCCGTTTACATGAGGTATCTAGAGTCATTCAATTTATAGACAAAGAGAACATGGTTGCCAGGGGTTAAGGGAAGGAAGAAAAGAGACTTATTGTTTGATATGCACTGAGTTTCAGCTTCGCAAGGTAAAATACACCTCTGAAGATGGATGGTAGTGATGGTTGCACAATGATGTGAATATATGTAATACCACTGACCTGTACACTCATGAAGCACCATGCATGTCCAAGCTGCACCACTTCCTAGACATTCTGGGGACCCCCTCAAGCCCAAGCACCCCCAGCAGAACCTCTACTTCTAGAACAAGTATGGTGAGGTTGCAGGGCCTGAAGACAGTGGACAGATCCCAGCATGTTTGAGCCCCTTCTTTCCCCTGCAGAAGTTTGTCCTGAATAAATGCTGACCCTCTGACTTGGGCTTCACCAGAACAGCTTGAATCTTGTACAGGTCTAGGGTCATAGTCGTCAGCAGGTCCTCAGTGATGCCACTGCTATGGGGCCTGCCCTTGGCTGCCCACCACTAGCACCCCATCCACTCTCCCAGGTTCTTGCTGCTTCTAGTCATTGACTTTCCCCCTTCCCTTCATGGGGAACACCAAGTTCAATGAAAATTAGGATATGTTTGTGCCACATCATAGAAGTTGCCAATGGTGCTGTGACTATACATATGAAGCATATCCCACAGAATGACACGCATGGTCTCTCCTCCTCCCTCATACACATACTCAACACACACCCACATGCACAAAACACTACACACCCACAGCATTGAGGCAGAGGGGTGTCTGTTAGCCTCCCCCAACTCCAGACTACAATTGGTGCAGTCAGTCCTGACTTAGTAAGGGCCCAACATAACAATGAATACAGCACAGCTCTATCACCAAATGTCATACAGTCTCCAGCACTGAAGGGAAAAAGGCAATGCATGGCAAGAGGCAAGGCCCAAGGGAAGCCCCAAGCACTCTTAAGTGCACAGGAGGGCTCCCACCTGGACCCTGGAAAGGACAGCCCCTGACTTGAGTCTTGAAGGACAAGAAAATTCAGGGGGACAGGTGGGGAAGGGTAGCCCAGAACAAAGTGACAGCTCTTGGAAAGAAACACTATCCCTGCTTTCCAGGCCCTCCCCCATCTTGTCAAACTTCTCATTCATGAGCTAAGAGTCTCGCTCACTAAAATCCAAAAAGTTTCCATAGAACAAGAAGGATAATATCTCCCCTGCTGGGGAAATTGTCAGGAGTCCAGGAGCTAGCGTTTGGGGTTGTAAGCCCCCTTCCCTGCAAAGGCCCTCCAGCCGCCATCTCCCACCCCAATGCATCCCGTACCTGTAGTTCCTCAGTTCTCAGCCACAGTGTTGCCCTTTTTGCTTTTTCAAATCTCCAGATTTCAGCCTTGCAGCAATTTCACACACACACATAGGCACACAAGAACACTGCACACATTCACACACTTAGTCCTCCAACCAGGTCGATTATTTCTTCCAACAGAACCCCTCATCTTCCCAACTGCTCTCACCTCTACTGAGTCTCTAAAGCAACAGTCCAAATACTTTAGCTTGACTCTCTGGTCCTCCTGTTCGTCAGACAGTTGCTTCTTCTAATGTAGTGCCAGCTGCATCCCCCGAGGCACCATGGTGAAAGTGAAGGTCAGAATAAATGGCTTTGGTTGTATTGGGCACCTGGTCACCAGGGCTGCTTTTAACTCTGGTAAAGTGGATGTTGTCACCATCAATGACCCCTTCATTCACCTCAACTACATAGTCTACATGTTCCAGTATGATTCCACCCATGGCAAACTCCATGGCACTGCCAAGGCTGAGAACGGGAAGCTTGGTCATCAATAGAAATCCCATAACCATCTTCCAGGAGTGAGATCCCACCAAAATCAAATAGGACAAGGCAGGCACTGACCACATTATGGAGCCTACTGGCATCTTCACCACCATAGAGAAGCCTGGGGCTCACCTACAGAGGGTGTGCCAAAAGGGCCATCATCTTTGCCCCTTTCTGCTGATGTCCCCATGTTTGTGATGGGTATGAACCACAAGAAGTATGAAAAAAGCCTCAGCATTGTCAGCAATGCCTCCTACACCACCAACTACTTAGCCCCCTTGGCCAAGGTCATGCATGACAACTACAGCATTGTGGAGAGAATCATGACCACAGTCCATGCTATCACTGCCACCCAGAAGATGTGGATGGCCCCTCTGTGAAGTTGTGGTATGATAGTCTCAGGGCTCTCCAGAGCATCATCCTTCCTCAACTGGTGCAGCCAAGGCTGTGGGCAAGGTCATCTCTGAGCTGAATAGGAAGCTCATTGGCATGCCCTTCTGTGTCCCCACTGCCAACGTGTTGGTTGTGAATCTCACCAGCTGTCTTGAGAAGGCTGCCAAATATGATGATATCGAGAAGGTGGTGAAGCAGGCTTCAGAGGGCCCCCTCAAGGGCATCCTGGGCTACACCAAGCACTAGGTCATCTTCTCTGACTTCAGCAGTGATATCCACTTCCACCTTTGATGCTGGAGCTGGCATTGCCCTCAACGACCACTTTGTCAAACTCATTGCCTGGTATGACAATGAATTTGGCTACAGCAATAGGGTGGTGGACCTTATGGCCCACATGGCCTCCAAGGAGTAAGAGCCCCGGACCACTAGCCCCAGCCAGAGCACGAGAGGAAGAGAAAGGCCCTAAGCTGCTGGGGTGCCCCTGCCTACTCAGTCCCCCACCTCAGTGAGAATCTCCCCTCAACACAGTTTCCACCCAGACCCCCTAAAGAACAAGAGGGGCCTAGGGAGCCCCACCTTGTCATGTAACATCAATAAAGTTCCCTGAATTCAAAAAAAAGAAAAAAACAAAGATGTTAGCTTAAAATATGTGTGTGTGTGTGTGTGTGTGTGTGTGTGTGTGTATCTTGGAAATTTATTGAAAATCCAGAATTCTGAGCCCCACCCAAGGCGATTTTACCTTTTCTAGGCCTGAGGCCAGAAGTTTGCAATTTGAAGAGCTGACTTTGACGCAGAGGGTACAGGATCGCACCTCCCCTCCTCTCCCCTGAGATGTGTTTCTTTGCTCCCTGTGCTTGCCAGGTGTGGAGCTCTTTGGATACCAGAAGGTACCACAGGCTGGTCTCTGACTATCTGGGGTTTTGCTGCTTCATAGAGAAAAAACCACATTAAGGCACCCTTGAGAGTCATTTCCATCAGTCATGTGCTCATGACATGTCATTAAGGCACTTAGATGCCTAATTGGAACTGGCATTGTTGACCGCTTTAGACCATCTAACAACTTGCCTGCCCAGGCAATACCACCCCGCTCCTTTCCTGCAGAGTGTTGCCTGCTGAGACCTCTAGCAGAAGTTAATGTGTTTCTTTTCAGAGGTTCTATAACTCAAAAGTCCTTTTTCACACCCAATGATCCAAATTATGGGTTTTATCCTGTTTGCCAAAGTTATCTGGCCACATGTCAGGATCAAAGCTTACACCCAGGGTACCCACCACTGCCCATTTTGGATGTTTTTGACCACAAGAGGCAGACTATCTGGATTCAAACAGTTTTAACATGAACATTCATTACTTCCTATAACAGGGCATCCAGCAAGGGTGTCATCAAAGATTGTGGAGGATCCTTAACTTCCCTTCCCCCTGGTCCCTGGGAGGTCCAAGGGTGGATGCCGGCAGAGGCCTTCCATCAGACAGCTAGGCTATGTCCACCAGGTGGACTGGAAGGAGAACGTTCTTACACTGCAGGAGCGAGAAGCCCTCCCACATGAGGAGCTTCTGGTACCTTTCTGATTGGGCCAAGGGTGGCCCTGTGTCCACCCCTCAACACAGCTCAGTCACCAAGCTGAGAGTCTGCCACAGGCTGGCTCCGCATTCACACTTCCTGCAGCCCACAGCTGTACCCCAGAGGCAGGAGGAGTTACAAAACCAGGGGCCCTTTGAAAGAAAGCAGGGAACCTGGATGCTGGGTGGTTGGCACCAGCTCCTATAACATGGACTTATCTCTACGCCAACCTGGGACCAGCCCCCTTTGGCAGATGCTCAGAAGTTGGTGCATGCTCGGTGCAGTGCCTCTCTCCAGAAAGAAGGGGCTCGTCAGGAAGCATCATGGGAAGATCTGGGCAAAGCCAGCTTCCCCCATTGCTAGGCCTTTCATCAGTCAAAAGGATTTTCAGGTCTTTTTAATTGCTTTGCTCTAAGCACCTGATTAAACATTAATGAAAGGTCATGGTCACAGAGCTAGAGAAATCCTGACACAATCCCTTTCCTTCTCTGCGCTTCAGGAAGCCTCCTGTTGCAATGCCCTGTTTCCTCTCTTCCTTGCCTCCCCCTTTGCTGTTGAAGGGCCCCATGGCTGAGAGGCCCATGGACAATCTGCCAGTGATTCCTCCTTGCTTTGGCTTGTAGGAACATTCCTCAGGGTTGCAGGCATTTGGGGCTCTAGTTTAGAGAGTTTTGCTTCCCCACAAAGCACTTACAGCCCAGAAGAAACGGATGGGCAATGTGATGGGATTTCTGCATTCAAGGCCACCTTTCCTGTAGGTTAGTATTATTGATCACCCACACTTCAGGGCCTGACAGATAATCAATAGACCCTGTGACCCAGATATGTGACTTGGCCTGTGGGGCCTTTAAAAACAAGAAGTGAACATGGCAACTCTGGTTCACGCTTTTCATACACGAGAATTACATTTTTTTTCCCCAGAGCTGCAAGGCTATTTCTGCTCAAATTACCCCAGCCATCTTAGGAATGCATAATCAGACCATTCTTTTCTTTTTTTTTTCTTTTCCTGGCATATAGTTCTGCAACCAACTCCAAGCCATTAAGAGCAAGCAACAGGCCAAACTTTGGAAAAAACTATTTATGCCCCACAAGAACGAGGCTCCCAGATCACCAGTCTTTAGGAGGCGCCATTAACCTTGCAGGCGAGAGATGTAAGAAGTAATGAAGGGGGAGGAGAACAAGAAGGGTAAGAACCTGCTGGGGGAAGAGAGTGGAACGCAGAAGCCAAAGACACGAGGATTGTGGCTGGTGATAGTGGTATTGACATTCAGGCTGTGAACTGAATGAAATGGGGGTGGGAAAGAGTGGGAAAGACTCTCAAAGAGAAATAGAAGACCAAAACTTCTACAACCATCGTCTCCTCCAGAAAGCACGCCCTGACATACCACAAGCCACACCCTGTCTATACCACAAGGGCTACAAGGCTATTTCTGCTCAAATTACCTCAGCCATCTTAGGAATGCATAATCTACCTCCTCTGGGTATCATATTTTCCTGAACATATCTATGACGTTTTTTGTGTGCCTATGCATATATAGACACACACACACACATACACACACACATACACACCCTACTATTCCCCCAAGTCTAGGAGATTACTGAGGTTAAAGGCAGAAATTGTAACCAGTTCACATCTAAATCCAAGTCCCAAACAAAACCCAGCCCCTGATAAACTCTCCTCAGAGCCTCCTACTGAATGAGGGAATGATGAAATGAATGAGTGAATCAGTGATACATTTACAAAAGAATGGATTTATAAATGAGTAAGCGAATAAAGGAATGAGTGAACTTATGAATGAGAGAATGAATGGACAGTGGCATCCAACCAAACATAGAATATTAAGATGCTATTATCCTAGAAATCTACAAAGGATAACTGGTTAGGTGAAATTAAAAAAAAAAAATAGATATTTGCAACCAAAGTTGAGTCCAAATCTTGGCTCCACTAGCAAAGTGATTTTAGGCAAGCTAGTTAGCCTCATTGCACCAGTTTTATCATCTGAGTAACGTAAATGATGCAAGGCCCACCTTATGGAGCTTTAATAATAATTAGGGATATGGTATGCTCAGTGCAGGGCACGTGTTCAGGCAGTTGCAGCTATAGTATTAACCGAGCCCTGCAGTGGAGGGGCATAACCAAAGATGGGGCATCTGTTTTTAAGCCAGGAAGGGCTAGCCTCACAAAGTACACCGAGGTCATTCTAAGATATCAGACTCCTGGGCCAACTGGCCAAAGATAAGAGCCCACAACATCCCTCTTCCCAATTTTGAAAAGACTAATAAATTCTAACCTTCTGATAGGCCAGGTGTCCTCAAACTTTTTAACCAGGGGGCCAGTTCACTGTCCCTCAGACCGTTGGAGGGCCAGACTGCGGGCCCCGGGACAAGTCGGCTGCTAAGCAGGACAGGCAGCAGTGGCAAAAACACCCAGTGGGCTGGATAAATGTCCTAGGCGGGCTGCATGTGGCCCACAGGCCGTAGTCTGAGGACGCCTATGATAGGCTGTCAGTGAACACATTCCCTTGAGGAATGTGAATGGATAAACCAGGAAAGGCCCAGACGCTGCCTCTGTGCAAATGAAGTTACCGTAAATATAATACTAAGATGCCAAAAGTGTCGACACTATGCTAGGCTGTGCTGCAGTAACAAACAGCTTCAGAATCTCCGTGCGGTAAAAATCACATTACATGTCCTTTGTAGGTCAGCGACGGGACTCTGCTCAGAGATGCAGGCTCTTACTGAACAGTTACCCTCTCCAGTGATGCTGACCTTCAGTGACAGAAGGAAAACGAGCTCTAGGGGGTGGGAGGAGGGGTCTCATAATGGCAATCCAATGTTCAGTCTGTAGATGACATGGTCCGCACACAGTCATTGTCTTGAGCTCACCGCTTGGCATCACCCAACCACGAGGGGGGCCAGGAGGTGCCACCCTGGCACATGACCAGAGTGGGAAGAAAGGGCAACACTTGGTGAATGGCACTTCTGGGCACCACAGACCACAAGAGAAGCCGCGGCAGCTCTATCCAAACCAGCCCCAGGCAGCGGTGCCCACAAGAATGACTGAAAGACAAAGGAATCACACCCCTCCCACGACCTAACAGCCCTGAGTGGAAGGGGCATCATTGCATTGCAGAAGACAGCTTTGTTCTGCATTTAGCAAAGCGTCAGGGACTCAGAATTTCTTTACTGATCTCTTTAAAAGTCAACTATATTCATATCAATTGGGCATCCACGTCATATCACGATACTGCCAGTATTGGGCAAGAACAGGGCAGAACCACTCAAAAATGTGAATTCTTGCACAGGAGTGGAGAAAGTGCTTCTTTCCTTAATTTGGAAGTGAGTTTTAAAATGCACAAAGAAGCAGAAAGTCTTCTCTCAGGTGTGCTGTGAGTTATTAACAGCAGCTCTGCCAGACTAACAGGGAACTTAGGAAAGGACCTCATTTTCTAAGTCAAGATCATCAGGGAGTTTTACTGGCACCTTGCTTTCAAATCTCTATGTAACCCATTCTCTGAGGCCTACATAAAATTTAACTGGGCTCCCCATTCTTTGACAGGTGGAAGGCTCAGTGCTCCCCAAGATATCGTGGGCCTCTTGGAACTTACAGGCATCAGCCCCCCGATTGTGGGGCTTCTGTTCTCGCCACCTCTTCCCTCTTGTTGGCCCAGGGAAACAGGAGCCAAGCACAAAGGCAGATCCAACTGGTGCATCTGAACGGCACAGGGTGTGGAGCTCAAGAACAAGGCTTGGCTCCCTGGAGAGGACCAGCTGTTTGGGGGCCTGTCAGAGAGTCTTGGGCTCCACAGAAGGAGCTAGATTTTATCCAGTCATTGATGCAAAGCCAGGGAAGGATTTAAACAAAGAATGGATCGTATTACACTTCAGAGTTCAGATGGGTCACAGGGCAACTCCAGAAGTTGGCTCGGAATAGGCAAAGTTGGAGAGAGAGACTGCTGGGAGGGGAGGCTCTTGTAGGACTCCTAGTGAGAAGACATGGGTCTGGCCCAGAGTGGAGGAAAGAGAGAGATGGGGCACTATTTGTGGAATAACTGGGAAAGTGAAGTCACAGGCCTGAGTGATTAAAAACTGGTGTACAGGAGAGGCAAGAGTTCAGAGCACCCAGGAAATCAGCCGAGGCACAGTGTGTGGGTACACAGAATATTTCCAGAAAAGAGCCAGTTGCCCAGGCAAACAGAAGGTAGATGCTCCCTTGGGACCAAGAGAAGACATGGCCAGCAAGGTTAGTCACCTGGAAGGTTGGGGGTGGCAGGGACTTTGTGTTGAATTCTATAAGCAAGAAGGAATCCCTGAAGGTTTTAAGGAAAGAGATGTCAGGATCGGGTGGCTTGTGCTACCAACTTGCCTGTCTAGACTGGGTAAACCAACAAGGAAGAGCCTCATGGGCTAACCTGCCTAAAAACACAGACAGCAGTGATTACATTAGGGATGCAATCATTTTAAAATACGTCCACAAATTCTGCAACACTGCTCCTTTCAAAAGGTGCAACCTAATTCCCCTCCCCTAAACTAAAGTGTGGGCTTGCTTACAACAGATAGACTATGGGGAAGAAACGGTGTCCAGCATTCAAGACTGGGTCTTGAAAGACATTGATCATCCTCCTTGCTCTTTCTCCCTCGTGGGTCAGCTGCCCTGAGGGAAGACAGCCACCGTGTCCTGAGGATGCTCAGCTCTGCACTGAGGGGAGACGAATGTGGTGAGAAATTGAGGTCTCCTATCAAAGACTACAGAGAAACTGAGGCCTCCTACCATTACCCACATGAGTGCTCCTCCTCAGAAAAGCCCCCCCCCCGGCCCAGACAAGCCTTCTGATGACTACAGCTCCAGCCAACATCCTGAATAAAACCTCATGAGATCCCCTGAGCCAGAACCAGCCAGCTAAGATGTTCCCAAATTCCTGCCCCTCAGAACTGTGTGACATAATAAATGTTTGTCGTTTGTAGCCGATGCATGTTGGCTTGATTTGATACACAGCAAATGGTAACTAAGGCAATGAGATGCCCAGGAAAGAGCTGGAAGATGAAGGATAACGTGGACGGGAGGAAGAATACAGCCTAGACAGTCTCTGCCAAAGTTTAGAAAAGACATATGTGGTGCCGAAGGAGAGCGTTGGGAAGAGAAAGGAAGGGAACATCCATGTCTGATAAAAGAAGGGAATCTAGAGATTTCGGCAACCAGTTGATCACGAGATGGGCAGGGAGGAAAGATTTCAAAAATCATTCCACGGTTTGGAGCCTGAGTAACTTGAAAGGGACCTACGTGCCTTTGGAAATAGAAATTGTGTGGCTCTGTCATCATCGTCACCAACACGACTGTCGTCACCATTGTTGGCTTTCGTATTTAGAACAGTTACCCTTCTAAAAGGAGATATTTTCAAAAATGGCATGATCACACTTCAGAGGGATTCCAACCTTGCCATTTCGATTTTGAAACAGCCAAGTCATGTTCTGTGTCACTAAAGTTTCCATGGAGGTATTTTGTTTTCTAAAATACCTAAAATTACTTCCTGAGTATTTGAGGAATTTGAAGCAGGCGCGGCCTTTTTCAATAGTCAAATGAGCCAGATCAGGTCCTTTCTGGCAGCGTCTTGTAGCACTTCAAACCACTCCACATTGACCAAGGAGCGAGCTCACATGCACAGGGGCAGACAGCCGCCCACCAGAATTCCCAGCTGGGACAAAAACTGCAAGAGCTGCATCGATTGAGCTATCAACACTTTGGAGTTGAGCAGAGAGAAGAGGGACTCAGCTGGATGTGGGGAGGAAAAAGCAGGGGGTGTTGACAGCATCTTCTGTAATGAATTCTTGAATCAGATGGTCCCCTTCTGCTGGATGTCAGGGCAGCAGATGTACATGCCCTCACCAAGGGTCAGATGCAACTAAACATTTGGCAGAAGCTGAGGATAGCCCCCCAGATAAGGTGAAAAGAAAGCTATTGGGGCCCTTTGCTTTGCCTTCCTGTGAAGAGGCCCCAGAAACACCAAGGGGCTTTAGGGTTTACTGGAAAAGTAGAAAACCCTCTGGACGTTGGCCTGCAGCCAAATAAACTTATTCTCCCACACTGAAGTTACTTTAGGGGAAGAGAAAGGCCAGTAAGAAAGAGACTAGTAAGGAAGGTCATTTTATTCTTTATCTTGTTTGCAGATTTCTCCACCTACTTTGGTCAACGGCACCAAAGCAGAACAACTATGACAAGCCCACTATGACAGAAAGACAGTTCCTCCCTTGACTGGGGTTTTATTTGGGTCAATTACCTTCTCAACAGGCAGGTACTAAACACCTACTGTTGAGTTCCACTGCCCCTGACTGTGAGCCAGAGAAGCCCCCTGAACAGACCGTGCTGCACAGGCTTACTGGACTCACTGCTTCTGCCCCACTGGACCTTTGATTCTCCATCAGGGTGACTGAGATACCCAGAGAACCCTGGGCAACATCTACGGATAATTTTTGATTGCTAAAACCTCAAAAGTGAGGGAAGTGTTCCTGGCATCCAAGGGTTAGAGGCAGGGGTGCCACTAAACATGTCATAAGGCACAGGACAGCCTCTCTCGATGAAGAATTTGCCAGCCCAAAATGTTACTGATGCTGAAGCTGAAGAGCCCTGGCCTGGATTGAGAAGTCCACGCAGACAGACACTGGGCCTTCTCTTGTTCCTTGTCTTGCTTGTGTCTCAGATACAGTGACTGGTTCACAGTAGGGCAGGACAGGATGAGGGAAAGGTAAGAACAGGAGAGAAGGATGGAGGGAGGATGAAAGACACAGATCATATGGTCTGCAGAGACTGAAAGGCTAGATGGGGCTGGGAACGTGCGGCGGCCCCTGTAGTCCCAGCTACTGGGGAGGCTGAGGCAGGAAAATCACTTGAGCCCAGGAGGTAGAAGCTTCAAGGAGCTACAATTGTGCCACTGCACTCTAGTCTGGGTAACAGAGGATGACCCTGTCTCTAAAATAATAAAACATTAAAAAACATTTTTTTAAGGCTCGATAAAGGGTCCTTACTAACTTTTGGCTTGCCCAAAGTGCTTTAGTCTCCTTGACAAAAAAGTTTTACCATCCTTCCAAAATGTTGTTCAAGCCCGGTGTGGATATCCAGCCAGCTGTCCCTCCTAGCACATACTCTTAGTCAGTAGCCCCGGACCCTCCAGGTTCCCAGAGCCTCAGAAAAGGTGGTTGACCTTCCCCCTCCACACTGGGTCTGCACCCACTGCGGCCATGAGCAGTCTTGCATGGTGAGCTTCATCCTCTTCACGAGAGCTCACTGCACAAGCACACACGTGCACACGCGTGCATACAGGGAACAATGTGCCGGACCACGTGGCTCGCTGTTCCCTCCTGGGCTAGTGACCTGACATGGTGTCATCCCTGGTGGAGTCCTGAACCCTTACATTCCGGGTGATCTGGATCCTGCTTCCCTCCCTCCTTCCATGTTGCCAGGAGACAGAACACAAACCCCAGCGAGACGGTGTCACCCAGGCCCGTATGCCACCCTCTTCCTCGGGGGCCAGTCCTTTCCCTGGGTACCTCCAGCCACCCCAGGAAGGCGTCTCCTGGTGAGCACCCCTGGCTGACCCCCTGAGGAAGAAGCAGATTGAAGAGAGGCTGTCCACGAGGCATCTGCGCACACGGCTCTAACCAATAATGCTGGGCGTATCTCCATTCCACTGAAAAGTCCAGTCTTCCTGAGCTCTCCCAGGAAGTTGTACGGTATCCATGAAGCATGCATTCTAGAAGACCATGAACACAAGCCATGGCCATGAGGAACCAGACAGCAGCCTCCCTGCAGGGATCCCCAGAGTTAGACTTTTCTCCTTTCGGGGGAAGGAAAGTGCCTGTACCATATGTGTCCTTTGTTCTCTATATCCAGAGCTTTGACACTTGGGGTTTTGCTGACCTTGAGGGGACTGCTCCTTCCTGGAGTAGCTAATTCCTAGGAACAGTCAACAACTTACTCCCAACCCCTAGAATATGCTTCAGCAGCAAACCAACCAGTCCAGAACCTATGGTCCCAACCCAGCCACCTGCACCATTGGGCTCTTGCCCTCTGGGCCACCATCCACCCATCCCACTCACTCCAGGGCCAGGTGCCGACAGACAGGGACAGGCCCTGTGCTGCAGAGCCTGCTGAATTCATTCTAAGTAGCCAATCTTGAGCCTGCCTATCCTGCCCAACCTGACCTTCCCATAGAAACAACAAAAGTTCTTCTTGCCCATATTCCACCCCCAACCACCAGGACAGACCCCAGGGCTTCCTTGAGTGCTGGTGGTACCTTCTCCTCATGGGAAACTGTAATTATGACAAGCTGCTGCTTGGTGACAAGTATGTCCGTATCTGAGTGTCTTACTGTACCTGATTAGAACTAACCCAATGTACCCTTAAAATAACACCAGATGAACAGACCTCGTGGCTGGGATCCATGATGCCTGTGCACGGGGCCTGCAGTGTGGTGGCAGGGCGTCCCTGTGTCAGTACTGGGGGAGCAGGAGAGGCAGTGAGGAGGAGGCAAGAATTGGGGAGGGCTGCCCTGTGGCAGCACTGACTGTGCGTGATCACGATGTCCTTTACACACGTCATCTCTTCTATCGTCACTGCAAACTTTGAACCCAGAAGAGACTCAGGTGCAGTGGAAAGCTTGTGTTAACCAGTGGCTTGTCTTTCTGCCTCTCAGCCTGCCTTCCCCATGGATACTTTAAAGCTTCCCAAAAACCTACATGTGAAGAAGAAGAAAAGAATTATAAAATGTATGGGGTGGATGTATAATTCTTTCAACCATACTGCATGTTTAAAAAATTACCTTAAAAATATTGGAAAATTTAAAACAAAATAAAATTTAAAAATGAAACATCTACAAATTGTGTGTCTTTTTTTCTTCTGTGGGACCAGTGAGGACCAGAAATGGTATCATTCTAAGGTGTCGATGTTGCTATCAATCCCAGGGCCCATGTGCCCTGTGGTTCAATTCTCCACCATCTCTCCCCAGGAGACCCAGTTCTTGGGTCATCTCCAGGAGCCAATGGTCGTCATAGGTTCTAGTGTCCCCCCCCCTTCTTGGGACATTAGCACTCTAGCAGCATTCCAAACACAGAGAGGGGGGCCCAAGGTGCGATGGAGCTTTCCAAACACTTGCTGTGGCCCAACACACTGGAGTTCATTTAAAACTGTCCAGCAAAACCACCATGGAGGTAAAAGGTAGATTGTTCCCAGCCACAAGTGCTCCATGGGGAGGACTTTATAGCAGAGCCCTGGCAGCAGGGACAGAGAAAATGGCATTTGGGAAGCGTGGGAACCGCCAGCTTCCCCCATGCCTTAACTCGGCCTTCCTGCTAGAAGCCAGGGGGCTATTAAGGTCTTCCAACCACAGCCTGAAGTTTTATTCTGAGCCCTCATTGAAAAGAGAGCTGCCTCCTGACGTGACAGGCATCTGCACAGATCCCCTGGACACATGGAGATAGAAACAGCCTGAGCTGGAGAAGGCACTTGAAAAAGGTTCTGGTTTTAAATCTGCTTTCAGATGTGACACCCTGAGAAGGAACAAAGTCACTTATGCTGTGTTCCCGCATAATTACAAAGGCACATTGGACAAGCACAAAATAAAGAACATTCTATTTTTTTTTTAAAGGTACAGGTACTGTATGCTTCAAAAGTGTCAATGTCATCAGAGACAAAAAATGCTATGGAAATGTGTTTCAGATCAAGGGACCTGAACAGACGTGACAACTAAATACAATGTCTCCCCCTAATGTGGATCCTGTACTACGCTGGGCATGGGGGGGGGCGGGGAGAATGCTACAGAGGACATTATTGGATCAAGTGACAAAATTAGAATATGGGCAGTAGGTGAGACAAAAATATTATATCAGTGCAAACTGATGATGTTGGTAACTGCACAGTGATTGCATAAGAGACGATCTCTAGTCTTAGGAAAATTTTGGAGGAAAGGACCATCAGTCATGTGATTCACCCTCCAGTAACTCAGGAAAAAAAATTACACACACTGA
The DNA here is from genome assembly GCA_963574575.1 of Galagoides demidoff. NCBI lineage: Eukaryota > Metazoa > Chordata > Mammalia > Primates > Galagidae > Galagoides > Galagoides demidoff. The sequence goes on along the minus strand of CAUYQV010052915.1, from coordinate 3,104 downwards.
AAACTGCATAAAAAGTACACTGAGTTCCTTGTACTATCTGCATTATTGCGCCTCTTATACATTTACAGTTTATTCCAAATAAAAATGTCTGTTTTTAAATGTCATCTTTGAGTAACTATAGGCAAAGGGAAAGAATGTTCCACTGTTATAACATAAGCTGGGAGCTAAGTGTGTTGGGCATGGGTGGGGATCAGCTTGGGGCTCAGGAAAGGATCCATTCCAATTTTTTCAAGTACCCACAAGGTTCCAGAAGCTGCCCCAGGGCCAGGGCCCAGGGCCTAGCATAGCAGGGGGGAGGCAAAAATGACAGTGCCAGGAAGCTTCCAAACTGGAAGAGGAGGCGACAGAGGGCAAACCAAGTCACGCCAGTCAGTAGGTCATCACAAACTGAAAAGCTCTAAGGGAGAAATTTAAAGGGATCTAAGACAGTAAACCGGGGGTCCTATGGGAAAGTAAAATGGGAAACGTCAGTGAGAGTGTGGCCAGGTGTGGCGGCTCACATCTGTAATTCCAGCACTTTGTGAGGGGAGGGTTATGCCAGAGGATCACTTGAGCCCAGGAGTTCAAGACCAGCCTAGGCATCATAACAAGACCCTATCTTTACAAAATACTTTAAAATTAGCTGGGCATAGTGGTGCAGGCCTGTAGTTCCAGCTACTCAGGAGGCTGAGACAGGAAGATCACTTGAGCCCAAAAGTTTATGGTTGCTGTGTGCTAGGCTGATGCCATAGCTCTATAGCCTGGACAACTAGAGTGAGACTCTGTCCCAAAAATAAATAAATTAATTAATTAATTAAAGGGCATTTCAGGGAAACTTAAGAGCTGAAAAAAGGGGGCAGCACCTATGGCTCAGGAGGTAAGGCACTGGTCCCACACATCAAGGGTGGCGGGTTCAAACCCAGCCCCAGCAAAATTGTAACAAAAAATAGCCAGGCATTGTGGTGGGTGCCTATATTCCCAGCTACTTGGGAGGCTGAATCAAGAGAATCACCTAGACCCAGGAGTTGGAGGTTGTTGTGAGCTGTGATGCCACGGCACTCTACCAGGGGTGATGAAGTGAGACTCTGTCTCTAAAAAAAAAAAAAAAAACTCAAAAAAGGTATAGGGAGCCAGGGGGTGGTCTGATAGGTTTTACTGCTGCATGAGCCAAGGCACTCAAGGGAAGGGCAGGGACAGCTCCCAGGGCTCAGGGCTTGCAGAATTAGGTAAGCAGGACCCACTCACTGAGATGAGGCCAGCTCCAGGCCCTCACCCAGCTCCAGGGTGCCATCCACACAGCTGTCTCTTGCACTTGTACTTCATGCTCATCCCCCTCCCCTCCAGTCTGGTTCCTGCTGGTCTGTCTGGCTCTGGCCTCCCTAGTCTTCCCACCTTGTAGCCATGGTCCTATTGCTCTTCTTCAAAAGATGCCTGGTTCTAAAGCTGCAGCCCTCAGCAATGCCTATCATGGGGGCGGGGGGGAGGTTTGCTGAGCCCTTTCTTTTAAATCTCTTAGATGGACTCAAAGCTTTGCCCTTTGATGGCCTGTACGACTTCTTTGGGAATCCCAGGGCCTGCAGAGAAAACTAATCTGGGAGACACCAGGCCTCTAGTGAAACAGTCCAAAGCACCAGCACCCAGTGGCTCTTCTCTGTCCCCAGAGCCAGTGAAGAGACATGAATTCTTAAAAGGGCCCCCAGCCTATTAAGGCAGGCCCCTCAGTAGGGACACCACTACAGATCCCTGAGGCCTCTAGCTTCAAGGAACAGAGGCCCTGCACTCAGAGGGCCTGGTTGTGGATTCTGCCTCTGCCCTTCGTAGGTGTGCTGCCTGCCTCAGCCTTCCTGTGCCTCCATTTCCCCACCTGTAAATGGGGACAGGATGGTCCCCCCTCCTAGGAGGTGGTGAGGACTGAGTTTGCCCTCATTGCTGCCATTATTCCTCATCCTTCTAGGAGACTGCCACCTGCAGGAAGGGGGTTACGGCAAGTACCTGCTGCCACCCAGCCTGGTGAAGGTCCCTGCAGTGTGGCGTTGCAAGCACCTCAGGCTCTGAGGCTGAGCTGGGTTCTGACTCTGAGCCTGCTGGAACCCAGTTCACCCAGTCTTGCCACCTCTCCTCTGCTCCCGCACGCCATAGGCCCGTGTTCCATATGCCCGGCCCTGATGTCGCCCAGGCCAGCAGTTTGCTCTTTCTCTCTCAAAGCCTCCTGCTTCCTCTACAGTTTTCCTACTCCCTGGTCACCACCGAATTGATTGCTTAGACACACAAAAGAAGGCAAGATGCAATCAGATTAGAGACTTCCCGTGAGAAGAAATAGCCTGTCTCCACTTTATGAGCACTTCCCCACCTGACTGGAATTAGGGCCTATGACCAGAGATCTGCTGCCCCAAGGGGCTTTGGGGTGGAGAGAAAACGGGGTGCATGGAGAGGGAGACTTGTAAAGTCCTAAAGGGCTTTCCAGCTACAATCCCACAGGCAGCACTCCCTCCAGTCAAAGGCTACTGGCTGCGTATCATTTCCTGGACATCTGAGCAAAGCAGGCTAGCTGTGGCCTCCGTTACTACACTTCGGGACCCTGGGGGACTCGGGCAGCCGGGAGACGGGCAGGAAAGTGCAACAGCGCCATCTAGTGGCCGTGCGGGGTGGCTGCGGGGACCCGCGCGCCGCGACCCGGGATCTTCCACCCTAGCAGAAAAGCGTGGTTCCTGCGACCCGCGGTCGCAGCTCAGTCACATGGCCTCTGTGCTTCTTAAGCATCAAGTTAGCTCTACGCTTACAGAATTTTGATTACTCGGGTTGGGTGTTTCAGTTAAGAGTCCTAAAGGGGACGCTGTAACTGGATTACTGGAACTCCTGGGCGCAGGGAACCCTGTGCGTCCCTCCATCCCCACCCCGGGGGGCTCAGGCCTGTCTGCCGGGCTAGAGCCGGCCAGTCCCAAAGCCGTCACAAGCAGGCCAACGGGAGGGGGAGACTGTTCTTAGGGAATATCGAGGCAGAAAGCAAGTTATCGCCCTGAGAATACATCAACGTCACCTGGAGGCTTTTTTTTTTTTTTTTTTTTTTTTTTTTTTTTTTTTTTTTGTTTTTTTGGGCGGGGCCCTGGTTAAACCCCCCCCCCCCA
>CAUYQV010052914.1:0-20314 GCA_963574575.1 Galagoides demidoff | reverse complement strand
AAAAAAAAAAAAAAAGACTTGGCTTCATAGATATCATTTAAAAAAAATTGATTTATGTACTTCTTGTAAGATTATGTGTTTAGACATATTGACACATCTCCTGTTACCTTTGTGTTTAAATTTCTTAGCAGTCCATGGACTATCTTCTTTGTGAAAATTTTTTTTTAATTTTTAATTACTATAGGTACTTAACAGTTGAACATATTTATAGGTACGTGTAATGTTTTGATACAGGCATACAATGTGAATTAATAAAATCAGGGTAATTGGGGTATCCATCAACTCAGGCACTTACCATTTCTTTGTGTAAAGAACATTCCACTTCTCTTTTAGTTATTTTCAAGTGTATCCTAACTTCTGGTGGATTATGGTCACTTGGTTATGCTATCAAATGTTCATTCTACCTGTCTCACTCCATTTTTGCCCCCATTAACCATCCTCACTTTACTCCTCCTCTCTACCACCCTACCCTGACTCTCGCAAGCAGCATTCTCCTCTCTGTCTCCGTGAGATTGCTTTTAATATTTAGCTCCCACATATATGTAAGAATATGAGATTTCTCTTTCTGTGCTTGGCTTATTTCAGGTAACATAATGTTCTCCAGTCCCATCCATGTTGTTTCAAGTGGCAGGACTTCGTTCTTTTCTGTGACTATGTAATATTCCTCAGTGTATATGTACCCCACAGAATAATTTCCAAGCTAGCATAGAAACGTCCTCCACATTTTGTCTTGGCAAATGCTGTCATTTTCCAGTTCTTTGCTCCTGGGAACATCATAGTTCATATTTTAAAAGTCAGCTTCCTAGCCGGGCATTGTGGGGGGTGCCTGTAATCCCAGCTACTTGGGAGGCTGAGGCAAGAGAATTACTTAAGCCCAAGAGTTGGAGGTTGCTGTGAGGTGTGACACCACGGCACTCTACCCAGGGCAACACAGTGAGACTCTATCTCAAAAATAAATAAATCAATAAATCAATAAATAAAATAAGTCAGTTTCCACCTGAGGTAATCAGTGTTTTTTCAATGAGAGCACTACCCAGTAATTATATCCCATTTGCATCTACATATTCATTCATTATTAACAACTTTATGATTTTACAGTATTGATCAGTTTCTTTCTGGAGCTGGGAAATATATTTAATTTCATAATAGATAATCAAGAGCTTAAAGATGTCTTTGAACACTTCTTGATATTTCTATAAAATATTGAAGTGAAATCCAAAGACCTAGTGGGCTAGACCACGTGCCACCCAGATCCCCTCGTCGGGACTAAGCGTTCACGGCTTCAGCTGAATAAAAGCTCCTCAGCCAAAGGGTCAGGCCTCTTCCTGAAGCAGCCTGCATACAGTGACTCATCAACTCAGCCCTCTTCTCTCCATCTGCACGTCTCTGCAAGCTCACCTAAGCTTTGGCTTTCAGGCTGAGGCTACATCTCTGTGCAACTTCTCTCTCCATCCTGCATCCCTTACTCCCAAGGACAAGTCTTAATAAATCAACTGCAACAGAATCTCCAGCTGAGAGTCTGTTTCCAGGGAAACCAGATCTGCATCATTTTCTACTCTCAACTAGCAACAACGTGACCATATTTAAGTCACTGAAACCACAGCTCCCTCTGTAATTAAAGATGCTTTACTAGTCTTGGGACCACCAGGAAATGCTGCCATTCTGAACTGTGTCCTGCAGTGACAGAAACCTGTCCTCGGGCCTCATCGGCTGTGATAAAATTCATGCATTTCACAAGCTCGCCTTTTAGATGGCAAGGAGAGGAAACTCTGTGTCACTGCCAGGTACCTCATCAATTTCAAAGGAGCCTACGGCCTTTCAGTGAATAAAAAAATTTCTGGGATGGGATAGGTCAGGGTAATCAACTCTTATCAGTTTACCCAGGACCTCGCCAGTTATAGAGACTTCGTAGAATATAGCAGGCCCTCAATTTAATAAAAACATAAAAATAGGGCAGCGCCTGTGGCTCAAAGGATTAGGGCACCGGCCCCATATGCTGGAGGTGGTGGGTTCAAACCCAGCCCCAGCCAAAAACCGCAAAAAAAAAAAAAAAAAAAAAAACCATAAAAATAAAAGTGTCTGAATGAGTAAGCCATGTCACCATGCTGAAGGGAACTACTTCAGAGAAGTTCCCCACAAGGAGATATTATTTTATGTTACTTTATTTTATTTACTTATTTTTATGTTGTTGTTGTTGAAACAGAGTCTCACTATGTTGCCCTTAATAGAGTGCTGTAGTGTCACAGCTCACAGCAACCTCAAACTCTTGGACTTAAGCGATTCTCTTACCTCAGCCTCCCAAGCAGCTGGAACTACCGGCACCTACCACAACACCTGGCAAATTTTTTTTTTTGCAGTTGTCATTGTTGTTTAGTTGGCCCAGGTTGGGTTTGAACCCACCACCCTCAGTGTATGTGACTGGCGCCATAACCACTGTATTATGGGTGCCGAGTCTATCTATTTTTATATTTATTTATTTATTTTATTTTGAGACAGAGTCTCATTTTGTAGCCCTTGGTAGAGTGCCACGGCATCACAGCTCACAGCAACCTCAAACTCTTGGGCTTAAGCAATCCCCTTGCCTCAGCCTCCTGAATAGCTGAGACTACAGGTGTCCACCACAACACTCAGCTATTTTTTTTTTTTTTGAGATGGAGCCTCAAGCTATCCCCCTGGGTAGAGTGCCATGGCATCACAGCTCATAGCAACCTCCAACCCCTGGGCTCAAGCGAGTCTCCTGCCTCTGCCTCCCAAGTAGCTGGGACCACAGGCGCCCGCCACAACGCCCGGTCATTTTTTGGTTGCAGCCTTCATTGTTGTTTGGCGGGCCCGGGCTGGGGATTCGAACCCACCACCTTAGGTGTATGTGGCTGGCGCCTTAGCCAATTGAGCCACAGGCACCGAGCTGACACTCAGCTATTTTTAAAGATGAGGTCTCTCTCTGGCTCAGACTGATCTCAAACATGAGCTCAGGCAATCCACCCACTTCAGCCTCCCAGAGTGCTAGGATTACAGGCTTAAGCCACCGCGCCCAGCCTGACAAGGAGATTTTAAATTCTTATGCTTGTAGTATTTTATCCTAGCAGAGATGTGATCAAACATTCCAATCATTCTGCACAGAGATGCATAGCACATCTTGGTTACCATAACGTGGCAGTGTGCAAATGTCTATTTTTTCTAACTGGCTACTACTAATGAGTAAAGCAAGCACTTTCTTACCACCTGAAGGCACACTGAAATTCTCTTTTTACATATCCTCATAACCTTTCTAAAATTTTTTAATATAACTCTCCATTCATGTAGTGGCTTTTTTATTTTGTTGTTGTTCAAACTGAAACAGGCCTAAATTGAAACATGTACTTTAAAGACACAGGGCTGCAATGTTCCGGGAAGTTACTTACCAGGAAGTGTTACCCATTTTCAACAGCGAGTCAGGGAAACAGAATTCTTATGGAAAATGCTGTCCTCTTACATTCCAGTATAATGATAACTAATTTCAGACTGTGAAAATGTACTTTCCCAGTATGAGATGCCAGAATTGATTTCTGCTTTTTTTTCCTGTTCTTATAAATGACTCTTATCATAGGACTACGTAGAGCTCTAGGGAAGCTGAACAGTTTCATTTTTCAAGCCAAAAGATTATCTTTTATCTCATCAATCATTTTCATACCAACTCTTAAATATTTATAAAACTGTATTGATGAGTTTATTGCTACAGCTTATAATATAAACCATATGAACCAAGTGATTTAAATAAATAAGTAAACAAGCCAAATGACAAATAGTCTATAGATGAAACTGTTCAAAGCCTTTTTGTCCACACCTAACTTGAGTGCAAAATTGTAATGCTTGCAGCCCTTGACTTCCCCTCAGGATTCCTTAACTGAGATGATGAAGGTTTACAGCTCCTAGAAGGATTGCATTGGAAAAATAAAAAAGATGTTCTACGTCAGTGATCCTCAAGGTATAATCCACAGACCATTTGGGATCCGGGAAAAGCTTTTCAGGGAGCTCGTGAGATAACTAAGTTCATAATATTGCTAAGACATTCTTTGGGTTTTTCTTTCCACCATGTCAACATTTCTCCTTAACGTTTATAGTGAATAAAATTGCTTGCACCTAAGCACATACCAAGATAGTGGCACCAGACTGTACTAGTGTTCCTTATGTTCATTACCCAAATCCACTTATTGAGGAAAAGGAAAGCCAGTTTCACCTACTAATGAAGCACTGAAAATTATTAATGTTGCTAAATCTGGACAATGGCGTGCACGTCTTCTAGATATTCTGTGAGATGAAATGCAAAGCACACATGAAGAGCTTCTGCTGCATACAAAGGGAAAACAGTTGTCTCCGGGAGCAGCATTTGTGCAGCTGACTTGCAAGCTGGACTAGCTGCTTCTTTATGTAATGCTATTGAAAGAACTGACTAGCAAATTATGTTTAGTAGGATTTGTACATTTGGCAGACATTTTACTGAAAATGAACAAAGTGAGTCTTTCATTTAAAGGATAAAAACTGACAATATTGTTGCCCAGGATAAAATACAAATGTAGGGATAAAAAAAAAAAATTGTTTTTCTTTTTGAGACAGAGGATTGCTCTGTTGCCTAAGCTAGAATACAGTAGCATCATAACAGCTCACTGCAGCCTCAAACTCCTGGACTGAAGCCATCCTCCTGCCTCAGCCTCCCAAGCAGCTGGGACAACAAGCATGCCACCATGCCAACCTTTTGTTGTTCTTGTTGTTGTTGTTTGTAGATATGGAACCTTGCTCTTACTCAGGCTAGTTTCAAATTCTGGGCCTCAAGCAATCCTCTGACTTCAGCCTCCTAAAGTGTTGTGACTAGAGGCATGAGTCACCCCACCATTTTTATACTTGGTTAAATTAAAGTTCATTGGTCTTCCTTGCACTTGGAATGGATATTTTACCCATGCATGATTTTTTAACATTTATGTGTTCATCATTTGGAAAATTCTATTTCACAGAATTACATAGAGCTTTCAAACATTGACACATTCTGTTACACAATATCAAAGAATCCACATTTCTTTATGTTACTACTAATTTCATCTAAAAAGTCTTTAAGTATTAACACATTAATACACTTGTATCCAAGTGTTGGATACAAGTTTCCAAAAATTTTGATTTTTACTCCAGGCCAGGCACTGTGGTTCCTACATGTTATCCTAGCACTTTGGAAAGCCAAGGCGAGCCTGTCTCTACCAAAATAAGAAAAATTAGCCTGGTGTGGTAGCCCATGCCTGTAGTCCTAGCTACTCAGGATGCTGAGGCAATAAGATCACTTGGGCCCATGAGCTCAAGCTTGAAGTAAGCTATGATGGTGTCACTGCACTTTATCCTGGACAACATTGTGAGACCCCCTCCTAAAAACATAAAAAACAAAATAACATCATTGGTATGGTTTTAAATTTAATGATGCAATTAACCTTTAAGGAACTACTACTTGTACAGTTTTAGTGTAATTTCAAAAAAAAATCTGTAATTACCTTAAAAAGCTTTTTAAATACTTCTTGTTTATTCTAATTTACATCTCTTTAAGAACAAATTTTCTTCATAATTAACCAAAGGCACATATTATAATAGACTAAATGAGGAAGGAAATATGGAATCCAACTGTCTCCTATTAAATCAAACACCAAAATATACTTTTTCTGATGTAAAATAATGCCTCTCATCCCAGTAATTTTTCATTTTGGAAAACATAGTTGTATTTCACTAAAAATGTGTTTTTATATTAGCATATAAAAGAATTATTATTACTTTTATTTTTTTCTGAGACAGAGTCTCACACTTTGTTGTCCTTGGTAGAATGCCATGCTGTCATAGCTCAGCGCAACCTCAAAATCTTGGGCTCAAGTGATCCTCTTGCCTCAGTTTTTCTTTTTTTTAGAAGAGATAAGGTCTCATTCTTGCTCAGGCTGGTCTCAAACTCATGAGCTCAAGCGATCCACCCACCTCAGCATCCAGAGTGCTAGGATTACAGGCGTGAGCCACTGTGCCCAGCCTTAGCTAGTTTTTCTATTTTTAGTAGAGATAGGGTCTCACTCTTACTCAGGTTGGTCTTGAACTCCTGAGCTCAAGCAATCTACCCACCTCAGCCTCCCAATGTGCTAGGATTACAGGAATGAGCTATTATTACTATTTTTTTTGAGACAGAATCTCACTTTGTCACCCTTAATAGAGTGCTGTGGCATCATAGCTCACAGCAGCCTCAAACTCTTGGGCTCAAGCAAGTCCCTTGCCTCAGCCTCCCAAGTAGCTAGGACTACAGGTGCCTGCCAGAACATGTGACTATTTTTAGAGGCAGGTCTCACTCTTGCTCAGGCTGGTCTGGAACCTGTGAGCTCAGGCAATCCACCCGCCATGGCCTCCCAGAGACCTAGGATTACAGGTGTGAGCCACCTCACCCAGCTTATTATTACTATTTTTAATTGAATTAATAAGAAAAAGTTTTAAACTTTTCTCAGTTTTAGGCTTGGTGCATGCCAACAACTAGGGCACCAACCATGTACACCAGAGCTAGCAGGTTTAAACCCAGCCCAGGCCTGCCAAAACAATGATGACAACAACAACAAAAAGTAGCTAGGTGTTTTGGCAAGAGCCTGTAGTCCCAGCTACTTGGGAGGCTGAGGTGGGTGAATTACCTGAGCTCATGAATTTGAGAAATTTGGTTCAAGAAATGCTATGCAAATGTTCACCACAGATGGACAAAATGTGGTATATCTATATCATGGAATATTATTTGACCATAAAAAGAAATGTACTGATCTATGCTATAACATGGATGAACCTTGAAAAAACACTGTGCTAAATGAAAGAGGCCAGATCTAAAGAAGGCCCATATTGTGTGATTCCATTTATAGGAAAGGTGCAGAACAAATTTGTAGAGACATAAGGTAAATCAGTGGTTGCCAGGAACCAAAGTACAGGGGAATGGGGACTACTAATGGGTAGGGGGCTTCTTTGAGAGTGAAGAGAATGTTCTAGATAGGAGTAATGGTTGCACAACTTGTGACAGCACTAAAAGTCTCTTAATTATACACTTTAAAAGAATGAATTATGATATGTAAATGATATCTTCATTTAAAAAATTACATAAGACAAATTATAAACTTGGTGTATTAGTTTCTATAGCTGCTGTAGCCAACAAGCACACACTGGTGGCTTATAGCTCTAGAAATGTATCCTGTCACGGTTCTGCAGGCCAGAACTCTGAAACCGAGGTGCCAGCAGGGCTCCACTCCCTCTGGAAGCTCCAGCCTCTGCCTGTCTTCACATCGGCTTCGCACGCGCGCGTGTGTAAGATCTTCCTATTTCTTTCTAATAAGGACATCTGTGGTGGCATTTAGGGGTCTTCCAGATCATCTCTTCTCAAGGTCTTTAACTTAATCATATCTACAAAGGCCCATTTTTCAAATATTCACAGGTACTAGAGATTAGGACATAGACACATCTTTAAGAGTTATCAACGTACCACATCTGGGTTTATATGTAAGTCACTGATGTGGTATGACAGTCACTGATGTGCGGCACTTTGGTTTTCCCTAAAAAGAACTTGCCAGTCAGCATGAAGACATGCCATTAGCTGACAGCCTCCAACTTCAGCATCTTCAGGATGTGCTGCGTCATTCGAGCTGAAGCCACATCCTTCCCAGGCGGCCCCAACCCACTAACTGAGTATGGCAGATTACAAGAAGCTAATCATTTGCCTAACGTGGGACCACTCTACCATGCAGGGAGCTCCCCATGGGTCTGCAGAGATTTAGCTCTTCCTACTTAAACCTCCTTCCTTCTCCCTCCCCTCGCCTGCCCGTCTCTATTTCTTCTCCCTTTTATATTTCACAGGGTTACCGTCAGGAATCTCTGTCATTGCCAACTTGGGTTTGGTATCTTCTTCCTAAAGCAATGGTCCCCAACCTTTCTGACACCAGGGACTGGTTTCACGGAGGACAGTTTCCATGGATGGGGGCAGGGGTGTGAGGGGATGGTTTGGGGATGAGTCAAGTACATTACCGTTATTGTGCACTTTATTCCTATTATTACATTGTAATATATAATAAAACAAGTATATAACTCACCATAATGCAAAATCTGTGGGACCCCTGAGCTTGTTTTCCTGCAACTAGATGGTCCCATAGAGGGTGATGGTGGACGGTGACACCCGACGTGTGTTGCTTATGTCTTCAGCGCTATTTCAGATCATCAGGTATTAGATTCTCATAAGAAGCACACAACTGGGCGGCACCTGTGGCTCAGTGAGCAGGGTGCCAGCCCCATATACCGAGGGTGATGTGTTTGAACCCAGTCCCAGCCAAACTGCAACACAAAAATAGCTGGGCGTGGTGGGCACCTGTAGTCCCAGCTATTTGGGAGCTTGAGGCAAGAGAAGGCCTAAGGCCATGAGCTGGAGGTTGATGTGAGCTGGGATGCCACAGCACTCTACCAAAGGTAAAATAATGAGACTCTTTTTTTGAGATCCCAATTTGGGTGTCACACATTAATGCCCACCAGAAAACATCCACCATGAATGAGGCAAGAGGCAACCAAGTAGAGAAAATGGCTCAGCCAGTTGACAGTATCCACCTTCATCATCAGTCACTTGAGAACTGGAAAAGTGACATACGAGTAGGGTAGACACCATAGCAGAGGTGTGGGCAACGCACAGGCCCTACAGTCCTTACCAGGACTGATCTAGGAACTATTACCCCTGCATGTCTTATTTGCCAACAGTGGAGACCCATGTTGAACCCCAGATTCACTTCTCCTCCAGGGACCAACTAAACACCTGGTGGCAAGTTAACTCCACTGGACCCATTATGTCATGGAAGGGCCAAGGATTCATTCTCTCAGAATAAACACATTTCAAGTAAGCACTTGTCTCTCCTGCCTACTCTTTTCCTCCCAGAGCCACAAGCTGGGGGTTAGATTAGCTAATCTGCAGGCATGAACTAACATAAGACATAGCATCCGACCTGCTTCACAGCAAAAGAACAGTAGTGGGCTCATGACCACTGGATGCTGTAGCCACAATGCTATGATAGCCGGCTGGCTGCCGAAATGGTCTGCCAAGGTGCAGCTCAGAGGCAACACTCTGTCACAAACCATGAAGACGTTGTTCCCCACATGTGTGGAGAAATGGATCTGCAGGACACAGAGAGGACTATGGTAACCACAGAGGTGAACCTCTTGGATCTCCCTTCAGGAACATTATGGTCAGCAGCCAAGAATACAGTTAGCTGACAGTCTCTAGCTGCAGCACCTTTGAGATCCACTAAGTCTCTGGCCTGAACCCAGGGCCCTCTTGGACAGCCCCCAGCCAATGACTGAGCCGTTGTTGCATGATGGGGACCTCTTCTGTAGGGAATCGTTGCACTGTAGCTCCCCTGTGGACTTGCAGGGACGTTCTCAGACCAGCACTGCAGTGTGTACCTGTTCCCGCCCAACCTCTTTCTTCCCCGGCTCCTTGCATAGGTGTTGGACCTGCTCTGTATCTGAAGGCATTCTCTACCTTCTTTGACTCCCCCTTCTTTATATTTCTTGGGCAGTTTGGACAGATACATAGTATCTTACACAATTCAGCTCTTGCATCTCTAACTCCATCCCAGTATCTTTTTCCTGGAGAACCTAAACCCACACATGTGATAATTAGGTTTTATTTGCCAACCACTATGACAAAATTAATGTCCATTTCCCAGTCACCATCACTGTACCAGCGGGCCTCTGTATATAACACGGTGCAATTATGGTGCCCATTAGTGATCTCAATTCATATTATTAGCTATCACACCTGCAAAATGCCCAGTCATTAATTCATAATTGTCGTTCAACAATGACATATTAAGTACCTACTCTATGCTAGATACTTGCATGCAGCACACAGCAGTAAACAAAAGAGAAAAAAGCCCTTCTCTTCTTCATGGAACTGACATTCCAATGGGGCAGCCAGACAATAAAAAAGATAGATGACCAGAAAATGCATATCTGCCCTACATTTCCTTTCTTCCTCGATGGAATTGCCTCACAGCAGGTTAGTCTCAGCTTTTTTTATGCATCAATATAAGAAAGAGCCATATGTAAAATCTCTGCTGCGTTTGGGGGAGGGGGAAAGAACTAGACTGGCAAGGTGTTAGTGAGGATTTTTAAATGAAATTCAGTGAAGGAAGAAAAATACTCTTCTGCATAATAAGCCAAAAGCTGTGCGGGGATTGCCATAAGTGTCCTTATTGGAAAGAGACACAGAGAGAAAGAGAAGCCGATGTGAAGACAGGCAGAGGCTGGAGCTTCCAGAGGGAGTGGGGCCCTGCTGGTGCCTCGGTTTCAGAGTTCTGGCCTGCAGAGCCGTGACAGGATACATTTCTGGAGCTATAAGCCACCAGTGTGTGCTTGTTGGCTACAGCAGCTATAGAAACTAATACACCAAGTTTATAATTTGTCTTATGTAATTTTTTAAACGAAGATATCATTTACATGTCATAATTCATTCTTTTAAAGTGTATAATTAAGTGATTTTTAGAGCAGTCACAAGTTGTACAACCAGTACCCCTCTCTACTTTCAGAACATTTTCTTCACTCTCAAAGAAGCCCCTACCCATAAGCAATCACTCCCCATTCCCTCTTTCTTTAGTTCCTGGCAACCATTGATTTACCTTATGTGTCTACAAATTTGTTCTGCACCTTTCCTATAAATGAAATCACACAGTATGAGCCTTTTTGATCTGGCCTCTTTCTTTTTCTCTCTCTCTTTTTTTTTTCTTGAGACAGAGTCTCACTTTATCACTCTCAGTAGAGGGTCATGGCGTCACAGCTTACAGCAGCCTCCAACTCTTGGGCTCAAGCGATTCTCTTGCCTCGGCTTCCCAAGTAGCTGGGACTACAGGCACCCTCCACAACAGCTGGCTATTTTCTTTAGAGACGAGGTCTTGCTCTGGCTCTGGATGGTCTCAAACTTGTGAGCTCAAGCAATCCACCTGCCTTGGCCTCCCCGAATGCTGGCAGGCATGAGTCACTGTGCCCAGCCCTAATCTAGCCTCTTTCCTTTAGCACAATGTCTTCAAGATTCATCCATGTTATAACATGACAGAAATTAACCCTTCTAAAAATCCAGCGCTAGGCATTTGAATTTGAGTATATAACTTATATGCATAATTTTATATATGTGTAAATTTTTTTCAAGCCAATCATAAAGAAGAGAAGAAGCAAGCTGCATCAGTGAATTTTCATCTCAGGACCAAGAAACAGAAAACAACTCACACCCCACACCAGAGTCTTGAAAGTTAAAAGCAATTTGGGAGAAGTAAGCAGGTTCTGGACGTCAACATTTTAGGCATTTTAGGGGCTAAGTCCACAAGAGAAGCAGAGACACAGCCAGGTGAGAGAGAGGCCCCACCTGGGATCAGGGCTCTACAAAGCACACCAAAGCCAGGGCCTGGCTGGCAGATTCAACCAGGAGAGACACACCAGTCCTTTTGAGATTTAGACAATTTATTTACTACAGAGACAGAGGGTGGCCAAAAGCTCCAGTTCCCTTTGGTCCTGGGAACCAACAAAAAAGATAACCCAAAACAAAAGAGACAGATGATTGCAACATGAACTGTAGGACACCTCATTGCCAAGAAGCTAATTCTAGACTGCAGCCAGGCAGTTTCATAGTCTGCAGCTCTATTCCAAAGGAATGAGGCAAAAAAACTTCATGCCTCCATAGAACCTGGGAGTCCACAAAAAACTCATAGGAGATGGCCTCATAGGAGCAGGTGGCCACAGATCTCCCAGACTCCAGTGCTCAGGGAGAATAATAGTGTTCTGCCAAGACTCAGATTAGCTGAAGCTCTAGCCTTTGCCTGTGTGGCCTATATGGGTATGTGCAAGATCACCACTGCGCCATAGTGGAGCTGTTCTCCTACAGTCCCTGAATAGTTTCTATCACTGTGAATCTGATGTAAAGAATCAGTAAGCTTCTGGAGTTCTGTATGTGCTCACTTGAAAAGGACAAGAGGAAACCACTCACTCAACCAAACCAACATAAAGTGGGAAAAGGCAGGGAAGCTGAGAATTTCTGGCCTAAAGATTATCTGATTAGTAAACTGTAGATCTAACTAATAGTCTTTCCCACCTCCAACATAGAGAAATTAGTGCCTGGGTTACAGGAATAATGATACCTAACAATATAGTCATGAACCACGCAATGCTTCAGTCAACGATGAACTGCATATACAAAGGTGGTCTCATAAGATTATAATGGAGCTTGAAAATTCCTATGGCCTTGTGACGATGTAGCCATCACAGCATCCTACTGCGATGCTTGTCCTTGTACTGATGCTGGTGTAAACAAACCTACGGTGCTGCTGGGCATGTAAAGGCAGATCCCGTGCAATTACACACAGAACATAGTACTCACAAGGTACATTACAGAATAAAGGTAATTAACAGCTATCTTACCAGTTTGTTTATTTACTATAGTATACTTTTTATAGTTGTCTTACAGTGTACTCCTTCTGCTTACTTAAAAAAAAATATTCACCTGTGTTCTCTCTGGCAGCCCATATACTAAAATTAGAATGATACAGAGATTAGCATGGTCCCTGTGCAAGGATGACACCCAAACTGGTGAAGCATTCTGTGTGTGTTTATTTATTTATTTATTTTTATTAAATTGTAGCTGTGTACATGAATGCAATCGTGGGGTACAATGTGCTGGTTTTATGTACAATTTGAAATTTTTTCATAAGACTGGTTAACATAGCCTTCATGGCATTTTCTTAGTTATTGTATTAAGACATTTATGTTCTATACTTAGTAAATTTAACATGTACCCTTGTAAAATGCACCATAGGTGTGGTCTCACCGATTACTCTCCCTGCACCCGTCCTCCCCCCTTCCTTCCCTCTCCCCTTTTCCCTTCTTCTTGGGCTATAATTGGGTTATAGCTTTCATATGAAAGCTATAAATTGGTTTCATAGTAGAGCTGAGTACACTGGATTCTTTTTCTTCCATTCTTAAGATACTTTGCTAAGAAGAATATGTTCTAACTTCATCCATGTAAACATGAAAGAGTTAAAGTCTCCATCTTTTTTAAGGCCGCATAATATTCCATGGTGTACATGTACCACAATTTATTAATCCATTCATGGGTTGAAGCATTCCATATTTAAATTAAAAAATTCACCTGTAAAACAGCCTCAGGCAGGTCCCTGAGGAGGTATTTCAGAAGAAGACTTTGTTATTACAGGAGATAACAGTTCTATGCATGTTATTGTCCCCTGAAGACCTTCCAGTGGGACAAGATGTAGAGGTGGAAGACAGTGACACTGATGACCCTGACCTTATGTATGCCTAGGCTAACATGTTCGTGTCTTAGTATAAAAACAATCTTCTAAGTAGAAAAAAGCTTATAGAGAAAGAAAATATTTTTGCACAGCTATACAAATGTGTTTTAAGCTAAGAGTTATGAAAGATTCAAAAAGTCTAAAAAGATTTAAAAGCTTATAAAGTTACCATAAACTAAGCCTTGTTATTGAAGAAACTGTTAAATAAATTTACTGTAGTCTGAGTGTACAATGTTTATAAAGTCTACCGTGGGGTCGGGTAATGTGGGTCTTCACATCTCTCGCTGACTCACCAAGAGCAACTTCTTGCAAGCTCCAATCCTGGTGAGTCTCTAGCAGGTGTACCGTCTTTATCTTTTATACCATATTCTTACTGTACCTTTTCTATGTTTAGATACATAAATACATTCCCCTGTGTTACAGCTGCCTGCAGTATTCAGGACAGTCACACACTGTGCAGCTTTGTAGCCTGGAGCCATGGGCTGTGCCCTACAGCCAGGGCATGCAGCAGGCTGCACCATCCAGGTGTGTGTAAGTGTACTCCGTGACGTTTCCACGACGACAGGATCATCCTGCACCACATTTCCCAGACTGTCTCGCCGTCATTCTGATACAATCTGTGGTTGTGAAGACTGATTTAGATATTCTGTATAAATCTAGCATAATACCTGAGATATTGCAGATGCTCATGGAATGATAGTTTCTTTCATTCATTAATTTGTTTGTAATTTATTTATTCAACATTTTTTTGAAACTTACTAACAACCAGATATTGAATCAGATGCTGGATGGTAATTGGTGAGCAAAGTAAACAAATGCCCACACTCACTGAAGTCTTCATGCTAGTGGGGAAGACAGGCACACAATAAATATATGTTTGCAATCACGCCAAGTACAAAGAAGAAAAACCACTCATTATGCTAGACAGACTGAGAGACACAAAAATGTAATGTACACTATAACTATCATTTCAAAGAGTCTATATAACCTAATGAAAGGATGAGATATATGCACATTTTTATAGAAAAATATAAGACTTTACAATTCAGAATTTCTATTTTGTTCTTCTTTCCAATTTCTCTTTATTGATATTCTGTATTTTGGTGAAACATTATTCTCCTATTTTAATCCTTTAGACATGGATTTCTTTAGGTCTTTATTTTTATATGTTTATGATGTTAATATTTATAAATTTTAATTTTTCTATTTATATTAAATATATATACATATATTTTGAGAGAGGGTCTCATTGTGTCACCCTTGATAGAGTGCTGTGGTGTCACAGCTCACAGCAACCTCAGACTCTTGGGCTTAAGTGATTCTCTTGCCTCAGCTTCCCAAGTAGCTGGGACTACAGGCACTTGCCACAACTCCCGGCTATTTTTTTGTTGCTGCAGTTGTCATTGTTGTTTAGCTGGCCCAGGCCACATTTGAACCCGCTAGCCTTGGTGTATGTGCCCTACTCACTGAACTGCAGGTGTCAAGCCTATATTATATATTTAATAGCTGGTTTAACGTCTTTATCTAGGAAGTCCAACACCTTGGGGACAACCTCAACTGACTTTTTTTCCTGTGCATTGGCCATACTTTCCTGTTTCTGTGCATATTTCAAAATGTTTTATTGAAAACGGGATTATTTTAGATAATATGATGTGACAACCCTGGAAATCAGATTTCCTCACCCTATTGCTGTTATTGCTGTTTTGCTGCTGCTGCTGTTATTTATTACTATAGTGACCTTCCCCATACCATATAGCTACTAAATTATCTGCTCCATTAGCTCAGTGGTCAGCTAATGATTAGACAGAGATTTCCTTAAATGACTTGCACCATTCTGTCCTTTGCAGAACATGTTAGGACATGCCTTGAACACTTAGGCAGCTTACAAGTCAGCCTTCGTCTTCACTTCCTGCTTGCAGAACCTCTCCTTGGCTGGAGGTGAGAGACTGGAGCCCCGCCTGGTCTTTGCTAGGTATGCATAGAGCCTTGCATATTTATGCTACCTTTTAGATCCTCAGGAATGTATCAGAGCTTTTCAAAGCCCTGAATACTGTGTTCCCCAGAACTTTCTTTCAAACTTTGGCCAGCCTGGTGTTTCCTCAGCTGGCATCACAGTCTTGGGCAGCTGTGATGTTAAACAACTGTCACTAGTTGTTTTCAACAAATGCCCTAAGGATGGGGCTGTTCAGCAGAGTGAATGCCAATCAGGACAAAAAATGCCAACTCGTCTCAAATGGGGCTTTTTCAGGGAGCTGCAAGACATGTCAAATAGCACCGCTGTTTTTGGCATAGGACTTTTTGAGGAGCTCCATATGTGCTCTGCCCCACTGGTCCTGCAAAGCTACCGATTTTCACAGCTATTGTGATTGCACGATTGCTCATCTTCAAGGCTATGACAAAGCTGAACAGAGGGGTCATGGGAGCAGAGCAGTTTAAAATATCACAAAGCTCATTATTCTTAATGAAATTCATCAGTTTTTCTTCAATAAACACTCCTCAGATTACAACCCTTTAGTAAATGTCTAGAGTTGTAAAAAGTTGATTTGGGCCATTTTCACAAGTGTTTTTGTTGCTTTTATAAAGGGACAGATTTACAGAGGACCTCATTCCATCATTCCAGAATCCCCAGCCTTTTGAAAAATAACTGTGGCATCAGATGATGTTAACTCTAATTTAGTGGCCACAATAGTGAAGACAACAAATGTGGGAAATTTTTAAATAAATATTCAATAGCATTTTGCATTAGATATGGCACCCAGAAGTGAAGAGAACGTGAGTGATACCGAGCCTAGCCTACCCTGTCATTCCCTCTGACCCATCTGAATTATGTTCATTTGGAGGTTAGCAATTCACAGCAAAATGAACGCCTTAAGGGATGGACTCTCTTCCTTTACTCAGGATGAACTCTCACAGCCTCCACTTATCATTGTGCACTGGCATCTCTGGCAAATTTTTCTTGAATTTATTTTCATACAAGTTTACTGTGATTGTGATTCAAGAGAATAAGGAAAATTACTTCGGCATGGAACGTTAAGCTCCAAGTACTATATAATACTAACTGTTCTGTATGTCCAAGAGGAAGACAGGTCACATAATGAAGACTAACTCAGAAGGGTTTTTCCTCTAGACAGGCAGTTAGGAAAGAAAATCAGACTTCACAGCCATTCCACTGAGTAATTTCAATTCAAAGAATCTGCACTAAAAATAATTTAAGCATTTATGTTGTTATATGAAAGATCTGTTTCTGCAACACCCCTGTATACAAGTAAAAAGAATTTTTGTCCATAGTTTCACCTATGGCAAGTGAAAATAGCTATTTTATGACTAAAAAGGATACAAAAAATAATAACAGCTGTTCCACAGAGTTTAAATTTGCCTAACCTAAACCACATCATTTAGAATCAGTATAGTCAGTAATAACTAAGAAACCGGTCATCCTTCAATTAGCACTTAAAATGTAGTGGCCATTTTTTCTGCAAAATAACTCTCATTAGCATCTTTAGTTCAAGGGGAACTCATACATTTCAGTTTTGTTTTCATTCAGCCATTTCAAAGCCTCTTTGTGTTTGCCCAGATCTTACATGATCATCCAGTATAGCCCCCAAAATGCCCCAGCTCCAAATGTATCCTGGAAGTCATTACTGACTACACTAGGCAATTTGGGTTACTGCGATTTGCCCCTCATAAGACCATCACACACTGTCAGAAAACATTCCAAGTTTGGCCTGACCTTTTTTCTCTATAAGACCAAAAAGAACAATGTTATAGCCCTGCTAGGTTATAGATATGTTAAGCAGTAACCACAGTGTGAAAACCTGCAAATTAGTTATGAGGGCGAAGCGGTTTGTTGATTGTATGGAGCCATCAGAGCTACCTAAAGACTAACCTAAATGTATCTTAGCTGTAAAAAGGCCACTGTGTGAAACAGCAGTAGCAATCAGTTACTAGGCTACCATTCAGTACAGGGAAATAACATGTCAGAACTCAGATTTTTCAGGTTGTCAATCACGTGTAAAACAGTTCACACTCAAGGAATGGTAAATATCACTCACTTTACTTATTTAGTTATCTGTGTGACCAGTACTAACTTTCAAAAAAAAAAAAAACCCTCTATTTTTCTGGTTCAAAAGAGCTGATAAAACCTCAACTCAAAAATTAAATATCTGATGAATATATCAACTTGTCCTTACAAAGTAGTCATTTTTGTGCTGTGATGATACATGAGCTTATAAAACACTTTATCCTTGTATATGATGCTGGTGCAGGAGAGACTATTCATAATAACACAAACGCAAGAAAACAATCTCTCCAAGTGATGATCAGAAATATTTTGAAATGGATTTCAGTGCAGAAAACTGAGGGACTTTTCAATGCCAAACAGCAATATCCTGTGAGTGTTAGCCATATGCATTTATAAATTATCTTTTGAAAGCCCAAGAATTACCTTGCAAGTCCAGTGACTTAAACCGCTATTGAAACAGGCAACTGGGGGCCTGTGTGGTTGATCCTTGGATACCTGGCACCCACCATGGGGCCCCAGACATGTAGTAGGGGTATAATACTTGTTAAATGTTTGAATTATTGTCTTATCTGTAATGACTTAGATGATGAACAGTCTTACAGTCATAACTGCCACAACACTTACTTGTAAAAAATAACTATTTTTTGATAACGTAATTAACTTCAATGAGAGCCCCCATTAATGATTATGAAAAGAACACTTTTCTTTCTGGGATGAGGACCAACACTGGATGGTCCTTCTATCACCACATTTCTTCAAATTGACATTATATGGCTCCTATCATATTCCACTGAGAACACAGAATTCCTGCCCCGCTCCTCAAAAGGCATAGGTTATAAACAAACGTCAGATAAACTCAAACTGAGGAAGATTCATGCATGTACTATCTTCAAAATGTCATGCTATAAAATATAAAGAAAGACTGAGGAACTGCTGCATACTAAGAAAATTGAAGAGTCAAGATAGTCTATGACTCTGGATCAAATACTGACCTGAAGAGGATGTTTTGTATAATCTGTGAAGTCTGAATGAAGTCTGTGGAGCAGATGGTCATATCAGCTCAGTGCTGACTTCCTGGTTTTCATGTGTATGCTATGGTTATATAGGAGAGTAACTGAAAAAAAGAGTGTTCAGGAGGAACAAGATGGCAGCAGAGTAACAGCTTCTTTGCAACCAGGCTCGGTGACATCAGGGAGAGAAGACTCCAGGCATCTCTGGCTGGCAGGATATGCCCAGAAGTATCCCTTTGGGGACACAGGGAGACACTGAGAGACTTCTGGACTCACAAGGAGGACAAAAGCAGTGGAGAACTGGCAAGTGGTTGCGTGCGTTTGTTCAGTTGGAGGCCACCCGCAGCTGTAACTACAGCAGCAGCAAGATTGCCAACAGGGAAAGCCTTACCTGTGGGCTGTTTTTTTTTTGGAATTGGGCACTTGGTTGAACTACCTTGGGCCAGAGTGCAGATGACTTTAAGCATTGTCTGGGGCCCCAGACCGAGCCACTGAGCCAGAACATAGCAAATATTGTTCAGTTGTGGGCTTAGGCACAGCCATTGTGGGAGAACTGCCCCTGCAGGCTCCACCCTCAGGGTCACAGAGTGAAGATCTGGCTGGGAGACCTTAGACAAATAATCTAGTGACTGAGAAGCCCAAAGGTGGGGACTTAGATGCTGGAAAAGAGTGGAGATTTCAGTGTTTGGCAGTAACAGGACTGCCTTATAGCCTTGGCCCTTGGGTCCATAGAGTGAGACCAGTTATGGCACACTGGATAAGGGGCAGCCACTTTAGGAGAGACCCTAATGACAAGTGCTTTCCTGGGAAAGCTTCTGCTTAGCCAAGGTTAACGGTTTAAAGTGCCTTTTAAGTGAGCTGAGGAGAGATTTAGGCTCTCCACCCTGCAGGGTTTGAGAAATCAGCAGAGGCCTCCAGTCTCCATGATGTACAGCTCTATCAGCATTGTGATTAACATCTCATACCCCAGAAGATCACCTGTTGCCCAGACATATGCACCAAGATATACATACTGCTTTGTTTTGGGTTTTGGTTTTTTTTTTTCTTTTTCTTTCTTTTCTTTCTTTATTTTTCTAGTTTAAATATAATTTTCCATTGTTGCCTTCTTTAACAATTATAACTTCATTTTTGCTAGTGTTTCTGCCCCTATCATTTGTCCCTCCCCCCAATTTTATCCCATAATATATTTTGCTTATTTGTTTTGGTTTGATTTATAGTATTTTTATCTTTCCTCTCTACTTGGTGAAGGTGGGGTACTGTGTCTGAACGGTCTGGAAAAGAGCTGCTGACCGCCAGGGAACCATTTAACCCAGCACCCCTAGAGCTGGGGGGTTTTAAGATTGAGTCAAAGTACCCTACTGTGCACCTATATTACTCCTATCTCCCTCTTTCTGTGGCTCAATTCTTTTTCTCAATATTCCCTTTTACTCACTCCCTCTCCATTCTCTTTTTTCTTTTTTTTTTTTTTAAATATCTTTTTACCTATTTTGCTCTTCAATCTTCTCATCCTTCTGGTCCTGTACCAAAAGGACTCATCGAAACCTTAGGTCAGAGTCACAGTAACTAAAAGAGCAAGAGGAAGTGAAAGGACAATTAGGGCAAGGAAACAGTTCAAAGAAAACACTCATGAGGAAGAATCCACAGAAAAGTCCTGGCAACATCAAAAACCAGTCCAGAGCAACTCCCCCAACAGACCATGAGGTAGCTAGTGCAGAGGATTCCACCTATAAAGAAATGTTAGAATGACAGAAGAGGAATTTAAAATACAGATGCTGGCTCAGCGCCTGTGGCTCAGTCAGCTAAGGTGCCAGCCACGTACACCTAAGGTGGCGGGTTCGAATCCCCAGCCCGGGCCCACCAAACAACAATGATGGCTGCAACCAAAAAATGGCCAGGCATTGTGGCGGGCGCCTGTGGTCCCAGCTACTTGGGAGGCG
>CAUYQV010052913.1:0-26905 GCA_963574575.1 Galagoides demidoff | reverse complement strand
TTAAAACTATAACTGAGAAAATGACATGAAGGCTGTGTTGATCAGTTTGATGGAAGTATTTCGGATTGCATGTGAAAACCCCACACTGTACCCCAGAAGTGTATTAATGTACATAGTTACCATTCAATAAAAAAAAAAATATGCATACTTTTTTGGTGCACTCTTTGTGTGTGTATATATATATATATATAAATGTACGTATTAAGTTTTAATCCAAAATACCTCTGCCTACAAGATGGATATTCTCATTCCCATTTCATCTGCTGTACCAAGAAAGGGTGATCCGCAAAGGTTCAACTTCTTGTCCAACGTTGGATTGGTAGCCAGGTGGTTTTGGAAGGCATGTCTGACTTCCAAGCCCTGATGTGACCGGCTGCTATTGCCTCTGATCAGTAGAGTCCAGGTGAGTGCTGACTCGAGCGTCTGAGAAACAATATAAATGGGCTTAGGCAGGAACAACACAGCTGGCTTCTGTGGCAGAAGCCAAGGTTCAGTGGCAGTGTTTGGATATACTTAATGAAACTTTGGACAGACTCACCCTCAGAATGCTCCTTCCAACATGAATCTTTTCCAAATGTCCTCTCCTCTCCTCTCCTCTAAGTTTAAATCTTTTCTTCTCCCCTCTTCCTGATGTACAGGTCAGCTACTTTTGCTAACTTGAGCTGAGCTCTCTTTTGTAATTTGTGCAATAGCTTGTCAGTCTCTACACCTGGCATGACCTCTTTCCTCAGCTAGTCTGGTAGTGTGGCCAAAGTCTGTGACACAGGGCAGACACATGCTCTAGGCCTAAGGCCTAACAGACAGAACTGACAGACAGCTCAAGGAATGGCTCCCAGTACCAGGAGGTGTTGCTTGCGCTTGGGTAATGCCTCTTTGTCATGTTAAGAATGCTTAAGACTTTTAATCTATTAAGCTCTAACAAAGCTTTTAGAGAGAGAGAGAGGTATCCCTATTCCCACAAAAAGAAACTAGCTGGATTTAACAAAGATGTAAATCAAAAGGCTTTTTTGAACTTCATTTTTGATCACCTAACATGGTCCAGGACTTCATCTAGGTCAGCGGATCTCAACCTGTGGGTCGTGACCCCTTTGTAACAATGAAAATACATCCTGCATATCAGATATTTACATTACGATTCATAACAGTAGCAGAATTACAGTTATGAAGTAGCAACAAAAATAATTTTATGGTTGGGGGTCACCACAACATGAGGAACTGTATTAAAGGAACTGCATTAGGAGGCATTAGGAAGGCTGAGAACCACTGATCTAGGCGCTAGGCTATAGCAATAAACTAACCTGATTAAAAACAAGCAAGCAACAAACAAACAAAAAATATTTCCCATCCTAATGGAACTTTTATTTCAGTAGGGAGAGATAGTCAAACAAAATAAGACATATTTGATGATGGCAGAAAATAAAGGAGGAAGACAGGAGTAGTGAGGGCAATCAGGGAAGGCCTCACTAATAGGCTAGAAGTTGGACAGAAACCTGATATAAGTGAGGGAATAAAAGGTGAGGAAACCTGGGGAACGTTTGGGCAGAGGAAACAGTAAGTGCAAAGGTCCTGAGGCAGGAGTGTGCCTAGAGTGCTTAAGAACTGCAGAGAGGGCCAGTGCTGCTGGAGCTATGTGCAGTAGGAGATAGGTCTGGGGAGATCAATGCAGCCATACGGGGCCTTGCAGTCATTGTGAGACCTTTGGCTTTTCCTCTGGAGGTGTCTTGGAAGAGGAGCAGCATTTTTCAGGACCAGAAGTGTAGAAAACAGACAGTATAAGCCCAAGGACAGAAATACGAGGACCAGTCAGGAAGCTCTTGCAATCATGTATATGAGTGACTGTGAAGCTTGGACAAGATGAGAATATATTATGTATTTTCAGGAAGAGCTAATGGGATTTGGTGATGGATTGGATCAATAAAGTGGAATATCTGAAGTCATGTTTTTCCCCCCTATCCAAAAGTTTAGCTATTTTCGGGCTAAAGCTAGGAAGCTATCTATGTTGTTTATTATCCTTGGTTAGATACTTTTTATATTCTTTTCTGTTTTAATTTTTCATATTAGATAAGTAAACCATCATTCTATCCATTCTGTCCCTCCTGTAAAAAATCATATATTAGAAAATAAAAACTCCCATTTGTTCCCTCACAATTTTTTATTTTCCAAGAAATAGATAATCTCTTATTTTTTTATGCATCCACATGCATGAAAATTAATAGTTATATTCTTTTATGAAAATGGGATCACGCTGTTCCCATTGATTTTTTCTTCATATGTCCAGATCTTTTCAAAGCAAATCTACATAGAGATCTACTTTATTCTTTTCAATTGCTTGGAAAGTCCTCTAGAAATGCGTCTGACTCATTTCTCTCCTCTCTCCTAATGACTGTCTAAACTCGGGAATCAAAGACAGGCATCTAGACGCCCTCGGCAGAGTCCCGACTTACAGCAAACATCCACAGGATGACATTTTAGAGTTGAGGTAATGAGCCCAGCGTGCGTAGCCAACCTGTTTGAAATGTCTTTCTTGTGCTTGGAGGGGATCACAGGTGCCTTGAGTTATTTTAGTTTGAAAGTGCGTTTGCTGGGGAAAACAAATTGGGCATTTTGTGCTCCTGGTTTCCCAGCATAAGTGGCATGAGTGTCTAGAGAAAGTTAAAGAGCCCAGGGTGGCAGGTTGGCCTGGCATTAGAGGATTCACCAAACCAAAATGAATTGTGGCACAACAAGAATAAGGGATGCAAATGGGGAGGAAGGGTTCTCCATATACATATGGAGGATTAGTAGAACATCGCATTTGTTGTTATTTATTGTGATTGTAGGTAATGCATGAAATTGTAGGAAAATTAGAAAATGCATAGAAAAAATAGAAGTTCAATGATAATCACCAGAAATCTCCCACTTGAAGACCCCATTTAGGTGTTCACGAGAGGATTAGGAATTGAGATTGTCTGCAGTCCATCTGTCCTATGCAGACTCCACAGCATAAGTCCCTAACTTTGCCTGCTTGCTTTGCCTCTGCACGGGAGTTTCACGAGGCAGGTAGGAGGGAGCGCACACACATGCTGTTGGAAAGCCAACTCTAGGGTTCTGTTTCCCAATGCTGGGGTCGCTTCACGTAGGAAGCAATGTTCCCATGCTGGAGGGAGTCCAACTCGTTGACCAGGATTTCCAGCAGAGGGACAATGCTCAAAATTCAGCAGCTGCCTTCGCCTGTGTTCTCCTGTCCCCCCATAGAGGGAACTGGAACAGAATCATGCCTTTTTCTTGTGTTTGTTTACCTGGTTTTAATTAATGGCATGATCTAGTCCCTTAGCTCAGTTAGGTCTGTACCTCTAGGACAGTGGGGAGGAGGAACTGGGCCACAAGATACGTGGAGCGCAGCTCTTCCCAGCGCAGCTCAAAACCCCTCATAATTCAGTGATAGGGACAGAATATGAGGGGGCAATAGTACTTCCAGGTAGCAAGTGGTGAGTGCCGCAGGAGCAGAACAAATGATGAATGTTGACGGTGGTCAGTGGTCAGACATTACCTTGTGCTAAAGTGGAAATAAGATTAAAGCTTCATGAAAGATGCAGAATTTGGTGTGGGACTTAAGGGAAGCTCAGGGTTTAGAGAAATTGAGGGGAGAGCTGGGCGGGAATGCCAGGCAGCAGGTTGGCCCAGGGAAAGGCTGCAGGGGTGGAGAGAGATGGGTAAGAAGTGGGGCTGGTGAATGCTGCAGAGGAGGAATCCCAAAGCACGAATATGCGGGGAATAGGGAGGACAGGCAGGAGAACTTTCCAAGTTGTAAAGCCAGATTCCTGGAGAAATGATGCCACTGACTGAAGTTGGGAGCTTCTGGAAGGGCCATGAGTTTTGGGAAAATGACTTTGCAACTTGCTAAATGGAAGGATAAGAATACAGGCAAAGGGAACTGTCTAGTACAAAAGGGCAGAGAGGGCTGGAGAAACATAGTTGAAGTCACTTTCAAAGCTTGTTAACACGATATGATTGGATGAAGTCTGCAAAGATGGTGCAGCAGAAAACTATGGTCTGAGTCTGGTGTATGTACACATGGCCAGGTGGAAGTGGGAAGGGGACATAGCCGGAGACTTGGAGCCCTGGCCCGTGTGGTCATAGTATGGCTAGAAGGCTCAAGAGGAAAGGAGAAGGCAAATTCAAGAGGGAAGACTGTTCCCTTCTTCATTGGCCCAGAGCAGCCAGGCAGGACCACTGAGACTAGGACCCTGAATCTGGCAGGTGGAAGTCACTGGGGCTCTTAAGAAAGCAATTTCAGTAGTGAGCTGGTCAGCCTAGCAGGTGTTTGGAGTGTGGGGTGATTAAGTAGTAAATATAGGGCAGATAGACCCGTGGTTTTTAAACTTGGGTGAACTTTCAGATCACTTGGAAGGATTTTATTATTTTTTTTATTTTATTTATTTATTTATTTATTTTGAGACGGAGCCTCAAGCTGTCCTCCTGAGTAGAGTACCATGGCATCACAGCTCACACCAACCTCCAACTCCTGGGCTCAAGCAAATTTTCTGCCTCAGCCTCCCAAGTAGTTGGGACCACAGGCGCCCGCCACAACACCCAGCTGTTTTTTGGTTGCAGCCGTCATTGTTGTTTTGGCGGGCCCGGGCTGGATTTAAACCCGCCGCCTTTGTTGTATGTGGCTGGCGCCTTAGCCACTTGAGCCATAGGTGCTGAGCCACTGGAGGGATTTTAAGAAGTACAAATTCCTAAGCCACACTCACATGAGACCTCCTGAGTCATATCTTCAGTTGATGGACCTAAGAAAAAGAGTTTTCGCAGATGACTCAGACCAAGCCAACATCAGCATTTGTGGGCCCCTGACAGGTGATAAAAGGTGAGAAAAAATAAAGAGGTACTTGAAGGGACAGTAGAATTGAGAACTTGGTAGTTTTTTAAATTTAAATTTTATTTTTAGACTAGAGGAAATCTGAGCTCTTTTTCCAGGCCATGAAAACATGAGAGAGATTAGAGATGGGAGGTGATCAATTGTCCTCATGGAGAAATCAGCTGTGGAACATAGGAGAGGGACTGCCAAGTCCCAGAGGAAGATGCAGCCGGGAAGAGATGGCAAGGGGGTGGAAGGTGGAGAGCAACGTGAGACTTTAAGGACGTGAAGGCAAAGATTTGTGTAGGCCTCAAAGATTGATTAAATTCACCTGATAACCTTGCTGATTCCTCTTCGGGACTTTAGTTGAGCAAATGACATGGCACTTTCATCACACCGGCTGCCCGGGAAGTGCAGGTTATGAAAGTGTAGAATTATGAAATGACACAAGTTGTGTGGTTAAACACAAGCTTCTAGTTTGAAAGTTTCTGTTTCACAGCTTCTGAGGAGATGCACTCTGTGTGACATTAGCACCAAGTTCAGGAGACTACAGCTGAGGCTTCACCAAGGACCTGTTTTAGCTCTGGGGGGGCATCACCTGAGTCATGCCTGGGGTGGAAGGGAACACCCGGGGCCTGGGCCCACTGAGCATGTTGAAAATGGGTTCTTAGCATTGTGGTAGGAAGTATTGGGTCACGAATCACTCTTCACACCTTTCCGTGACTGGCTGTATCTGATGAGTGAAATCTGGGTCTGAAATCGCCTTCTACCTTCTCCCTTCTACCCAGTGTCTACACAGTCCAGCTGCCATTTGTAAATTATCTTTGCATCTTGTACAGCACACTCTTTCTCTCTCTCTCTCTTTTACTTTCTTTCCTTCTTTCCTCTCTCTCTCTTTCTTTCTTTCTTTCTTTCTTTCTTTCTTTCTTTCTTTCTTTCTTTCTTTCTTTCTTTCTTTCTTTCTTTCTTTCTTCCTCTCTTTCTCTCTTTCTCTCTTTCTCTCTTTCTCTCTTTCTCTCTTTCTCTCTTTCTCTCTTTCTCTCTTTCTTTCTTTCTTTCTTTCTTTCTTTCTTTCTTTCTTTCTTTCTTCCTCTCTCTCTCTCTCTTTCCTTCCTTTCCTTTCCTTTCCTCACTACAACCTCAAATTCCTGGTCTCCAGCTGTCCTCCTGCCTCAGCCTCCCAAGTAGCTGGAAGGCACACACACCACTGGTTGATTTCTCTATTTTTTGTAGAGACCAGGTCTCAGTCTTGCTCAGACTGGTCTGTAACTCCCGGGCTCAAGGGATCCACTTTGGCTTCCCACAGTGCTGGGACTACAGGAGTGAGCCATCACATCCAGCCCTAGTGTATTCTTACAATAGTAATAAACTTAGTGGTCAGCAGTCCAGGTAGTGAATAACAACCACTACAGTCTTTTGAACTCTTATTATGTGTATTTCATCTAGCACCTCTCTTTGGAATGTGCCTTTGCCAAACTTCTATTTTAATACCTGTTAAAATTAAGTAATTTTTTATTACAAAAGACAATACAACAAATATTATTAATAATCATAATAATCATGCTTGTTGTATGCTGTGCCCGTCCATCCTAAGCATTTTACGCATCTTTTTTTTTTTTTTTTTTTGAGACAGAGCCTCAAGCTGTCCTCCTGGGTAGAGTGCTGTGGCATCATAGCTCACAGCAACCTCCAACTCCTGGGCTTAAGCGAGTCTCCTGCCTCAGCCTCCCAAGTAGCTGGGACCACAGGCGCCCACCACAAAACCTGGCTATTTTTTGGTTGCAGCCATCATTGTTGTTTGGTGGGCTTAGACTGGATTCGAACTTGCCATCTTAGGTGTATGTGGCTGGTGCCTTAGCCACTTGAGCCACAGGTGGCCGAGCCATTTTACGCATCTTGAGGCACTTAAACCTCATAACAACCCTCTCACACAGTCAGATCCCCATTTTACAGATGAGAGAATTGAGGCTCAGAGAGGTAGACATGTTGCTCCAAAATCACAGAGCTAATGAGTGATGATGGCTCAGGGATTTGAACCCACATCTATCTGCTACCAAAGCCAGAGATCTTAACCTATAAATGATGAAATATTAATGGATTGAAATGTAGTCAACCAGAAGGGGAATGCATCTTTGCAGATTAACTACTTGTTCATGTTGCTCCCTGTTTTTTTTTTTTTCTTTTTCCGAGATAGAGTCTCACTTTCTCACCCTCGGTAGACTGCCATGGCTTCACAGCTCACAGCAACCTCAAAATCTTGGGCTTAAACAATTCTCTTACCTCAGCCTCCCAAGTAGCTGGGACTACAGGCACCTGCCACAATGCCTGGCTAGTTTTTGGTTGTAGTTGTCATTGTTGTTTAGCAGGTCCGGGACAGGTTTGAACCCGCCTGTCCTGGTGGCTGGTGCTCCAGCCGCTGAGCTACAGGCATTGAGCCTGCTCCCTGGTTCCTTAGTACAAGCTTGTCAAGGCATTCCTCAGTAACGTCAGCTGCGATGCCTGCCTGGAGGATTGAAGGTGTTTCATTTTTATCTTCCATGTGCTGCTGAGGTTAGGAAAGCCAGCTGGATAAGCCTCTGTGAGCCTGTCCTACTTTCCGTGGTCCCACAGAACCTAAGAGTGAGGCTGGCCCCGGGGCTCATGTGTCAGAGAGTCTGCAGGTAGGAGGATCACTCAGTCACTCAACAAATAGTCCATATATTGCAAGCCTCTGTGTGGCAGGTCCCATGTTTGTGTTGTGGAAACAGAGACAGGGGAATATACAGTCCTAGGAGGGGAGACTTGCAAGCAGACAACGAGAACCAGTTGGGACAATCCCCCCATGACAGATGGACCTTCAGAGGAGGGCCCTAACCCAGGCAGCAGGTGAGCAGGAGGTATGAGTTTCTGTGGACAGAGGTTTATCTCCTGCTCCTGGGTGAAACCCACAGATCGCAGACTCGTAGGATTCAGTGGGGGAGGATGGTGCACTCCCATGTTGCTGGGCCACAGGGCTGCTGGTGACTGTGATTTCTCCCTTGTACAGGGAGATGAGTGTGACAAGGGCAATGTCCCTGACAGCTGCCTAGTGAGAATGTGACTATCTGGCATCGTACCAGATGCACAGCAAGAGCCGGGGATGGAGGTTCAGGCTGTCCTTGACTGGAGGTCCCCACAATCTATTGGCTGAGTGGCTTCAGGCCAGATATTTACCAGCTGGAATCTCAGTTTCTTTATTTGTAAATGTAGAGATAATACTTACCTCATTGGGTTGGTGGGAGAATTAACAAACCTATGAACACAAAGTGTTCAGTATTACTTCTAGCAAATACTAGGACACACTGCTAGCTGACACTCGGCCATTGCTTACCAAAGGACAGGTGATGTTCAGTGGTTCTCAACCAAGGAGTTATTTTGCCCCCCCCAAAGATGTTGGCCAATATCTCTAGACGTTTTTGATTGTCGTGAATAAGGGAGAGAGTGCTGTCAGTTTCTAGAGGGTAGAGACCAGGACTGCTGTTAAAAATCCTTGCAAGCACAGGCCAGCTCTGCATAAAAAAGAACTATGTGACCTAAGTGTCCATAGGGCCCAAACTGGAAAGTGTTCCACATGTGTGTCAATGCAAGTTATGACTGCAGGAATCCCTGCGGGAGTGCAGGAAATTTTAGAGAGATTAAATGACTTACCTATGCACAGGCAGCTAGTAAGAGCTAGAAATTGAACCCTGACTGTCCTGCTCCGAAGTGCTTACATTTAGCCAGTTTCCCTAGATGAACTCCTCTGGGAAAGGAGGGTCAAAAGGCAGCGTATGTGTATACTCAGAGGTTTTCCTTTCCCCATGCCAGTGGTTCTTAAACTCCAGGGAACATCTGAATGACCCAAAGCTCAAGTTCGATGTTCAGATTCCAGGGCCTACACCCAAGGGGTTCTGAGGCTGCTGTGTTTGGGCCTCTTACTCCAGTGCTCGGGAAGCTTCACATCCAGTAGGAGCAGGATCCTGGGCTCGACCTCTTGCGGGTTGCTTTAGGAATCTCAGTTTTTCCAGTAAATACTGTATGCAGAGATTCACATAATTTGAGGGTGCTGTCTAAGGAAAAAAAGTTTAATCTTTTGAAGTTGAGGGGCTGCAATGCCTCCTTGCAGAGGACCCAGTGTCTGCTGGTTTGAGCCTAGTCTCTTTTTTCCCTATGAGGACAGGACAGCTGCACTTGGCCACTTCCCATCACCTTAAGTGCTCGACACAGGGACACAGGGCTTGTACCTCCCCTCCCCGCCCTCACTGTGTCTCAGTTCCCTGGGCTCCCAGCCTAAAGCACTTTGGAAGCACTTCCTTCCACTATGCAGCCGTCCCCGAGTTCTTAAAATTCTTTTTCATCACATTTCTCGTGTTGCTCATGACCTCCATTGCTCCCACACTTCCTCTAGTTTAGTTCTTTATCACCCCAAGTATTGCAGTCACCTCCTACCCAGGCTGCTGGCCTCAATGCTTTCCTCCAAGGCATCCAGCCAGATAAAGCATCTGAAAATTCCATTTTATTTTGTTTCTGGGTTCACTGATTCACTTGTGCGTACTTACTGAGCACTCCTTGGTGCCAGGCACTGTCCTGTGTGCGCAAAGAGGAACGCGACCCTCTCAGGTCCCTTTCTTGCTCAGGGGTCCCTGGCTCCTTCTACCATCACGACTGCTCTCCTCCCCCACGCCCCTCTCCCTGCACAGCCTCTCAGCCCCACTCCTTGCCCACTGTTCCCACTGCTCATTCCTGCCTCTGCAGCTTGGCCATGCTTGATTCTACTCAAGGCGTCCTTGCTCTCTTTCCCCCTGTCCAACTTCTGCTCATCCTTCAAAGCCCAGATCAAATCCCGTTTCTTCAGGGAATGCTCTCCTGCACACCACCCTCATCTAGGACCATTTCTTCTGTCCTGTGGTCTTCCAGGGTCTGATGCCACCATTCTGTTTGGCACTGCTGCTCATGCACATGTGGATTCATTTTTATGCGTGTCTGGTAGGGGGATAGAGGTTGCAATCTGGATCGGTTTATTGTAAAGGATTTAGCCACTCTGGGCAGCATGGTGGATATAGATACAAAATAGGCATTGGTCTGCCAATTGTAGTTTTAAATTCCTGTGGATGAATCTCAGAGGCCAGATCTGCAGGCTACGTGCCTGGCTTACCCACTTGGACCAAGTGTTACTGCTCAGAATGGCCCAAACCCACAGAGGCCCTAGTCAGTATCTGTGTCTGGCAATAATTCCAAGAATTTCCGAATTTGTCCTTCCGTGATTTTTCCTGGAGTTCTGTCAGCTAAAGAGAAAAAGGAATGCTTTAGCAATAGCTAATATTTATTGTGTGCTTATGATGCACTGGACAGTGTGTTAAATGCTGTGCATGCAACATCTTGTTCAACCTTCATGTAACCACAGGAGGAAGGGTCTATAACTCCATTTAACCTTTGGAGAAGTGGAGGTTAAGAGTTCAGTAACATGCCCAAGTTCACACAGCTGGCATAAGGTGCAGTCACGGGGGTATGGGGGACTGTTTCTACTCCTTTAACCCTTCTGTGCACTTGAGCATTGGCTATAAAAATGTCTTGGACACCCAAAGCTTTCTGATTTTTAAATGAACTGACACTTAAAGTCTTTGACATCTAAAAGGCTTTGTATTGAAATGAGACTTAGAAATGACACAGTTCTAAACTAAAAAGGTGTGTAGTCATGTTCAGTAAAAGAGTATTTAAAATAATGTAGGCTGCTTGGTCATAACCCCATTCTATCCTGAAAGCCCAGATCTGGGCAGCTAGAAAGATAGTGTGTATAAGGGTACATGGGTTACACCGTTTTCTAGGAAAACTGGTGGGTGAAAGGCTTCCTGAGAAATTTCGCACTGGGAATGAATATTCCTGTTCATTCTATTTCAAGGCAGATAATGAAATCTTTTCTTCTAGGGACATAACCCTTGCCCCTTGTTTATGTTTTTCCGTAGTTCAGGTGTCCTGAAATGCCTGATGTTGGCAACACTTGCCATTTCAGAGTCCCCTTTGGTCCTGAGAGGGTGAAGGACATCTGATAGTCTTGTAAAGGACAAAGTCATATGACTTAGACGGAATTTGTACCCATGGCCAGAGATACAGGTTTTCATGCTTTTTAAGTGTGTCTATTTACAGGGGCAAACCTGATAGGAATAATGGTTGCGTAATTTTTAAAATTTGCTTTCGGTTTGTTTAATAAAAATCCAGATTTTGAGAAGCAAGTAACTGATATGAAATAAGTCAATGTTCTGGTCCAGAAAAAAAATGCGGGAAAGAAGGAAGCTCTTGGTGATTCTGAATATTACATTTTTTTTTGAAGTCAGTTATAACTTTCATGCCAGTTCTTATTAAAATAATAGCAGACACCATTCATAATGAAACTTTATTAAAGGTGGATGAGTCCCTGAGGGATTGACTAACAGTAAGAAGAAGAAGAAGAATTTCTTCATTGAACCTGTTTTTAAAACCTCCAATGTTGCCATTCTCTTAGTCTTTCCAACTGTGGCTTCTCCCAGAAGAATGCCTCGCATTTAAAATTTTTCTTAATCAGATGAAGTATCATGTCAGTTTCACTCTTTTTAATACTGAAGGTGCCTTATATCCTTCTCGAGTTTTTACAGTTAAGACACTTGGCAGTAGGTTGGAGAAATGAAATTTTGTTTTCATTTCTTTCAGAACTTGCCGATATGGAAAAAGCATCTTAAAAATATTAGACTTAATGAGAGGCCAACATTTGCTTTAATAGCTCAGAAGATGAAAGCAGTGGAATAAAATGATCTTCCCTGACTTGGGTTATGTGTCAGAACTTCTTTTCTACTTTCTTGCTCACTGGTCAGTACCAGGACACTATTTGGAATTATGTGACACAAGGTCTGTACTAAAAACAACGATGTCTATTCGCTAGTGACTGAAATCAAGCTACAAATCTAAACACACAGTGTTTAATTCTTTTAAGTAAAAGCACAAAGGTAGGACAGTCTTGGATTTGTGCAACAACCCCATTGTGTCATCGGGGACCACACTCATTCTATCTTTCTGCACACTGCCCTTCGTTGGTGACTTTTATTGTTAAGGACACCTGATGGTCTAAGATGGCTACACGAGCTCTGGTCATTATATTTGAATTAGAGTCAGGAAACAGGAGGACTTTCCGGAAGATCCATTAATAACTTCTGCTTATATCCTATTGGCTACCCCTAGCTGATGTGATGTGATGTGATGTGATATAATATAAGGTAATATATTTTTTCAGTTGGGAATATTGCCTAAGATGCTGTTAGTAAGGAATAAGGAAAGAATGGATTACCATCAGCAGTCTCTGTCACAAGATCTGTGTTTTAGTCTGACTATACAAAATTGTGCAGCAGTAACAAACTAACTCCCAAGTCCTCGTTACCTGATGTAACAAAGACACGTTTCTTGCTCATACAAAGCCTGATGGCTCCCGAGTGCAGTGGCTCTGCAGGGCAGCATCCTTGCAGAGGGATGACTATTTCCTTTTTTGGTTTCTTCTTCTCAGCACGTGGCTTCTGGAATGCTAAGACAACAGTAGGTATAACTGGAGAGTGTCACAGGGCTTTCCACTATCCCGGCCTGGAAGTGATACACCGCACTTATAGTCCTTTGGCTAAAACTAATCATGTAGCCGCTCCCAACTGCCATGGAACTAGGACGTACCATCTTTCGCATGCCCAGGAAGGATTGGGTATGATGTCTTCTCTGCCTGTGTGATTGAGTTCTATTTCCAAACTAAGCCAACTGGATTAAATCAGTGCTAAAGCAACATAATATCCCGTGTTCGGCAACTTTTTATCCAGTGGCTACTACATGGCAATGCATGGTGTCAGGTGCTAGGAGAACAGATGTGAAAAGGTACAAATCCCCTTTCAAGGAAATTGCTAACTGGTAAAAGAGACATAAGTACACCTGAAAAATAATAAGGGCAATAATTAATTAAAAATAAGTGTGATGGGGATTGAAGGTTGAGAGGAGTTTTTCTAGGTGATGTACAGGTTTTTGGGGAAGGTGATATTTAAATGGGTCCTTGGAAGATTGGTGGAATTAACCTAGGTGGTGTGATCCAATCTGCAGCGTCTCCCTCAAGGATTTTGTGAATTAGTAGCAACGTTGGGCTGTAATTCCAGTGCTGCCAGTGTCTAGCTATTTAATCCTGGACAAGTGTTTCTCCTCTGTCAGACGAGAGAGTTGGCTGAAATGGTCTCTGTTGTCCTGTCACTTCTAATAGTCCTTGATTCTCCAATTCTTTCTTTTCATTTCTTTTTTTTTTTTGAGACCAAATTTTACTATGTGACCCTCAGTAGAGTGCTGTGATGTCACAGCTCACAGCAACTTCTAACTCTTGGGCTTAAGCTATTCTCTTGCCTCAGCCTCCCAAGTAGCTGAGATTACAGGCGCCCACCACAACACTGGCTATTTTTTTGTTGCATCTGTCATTGTTACTTAGCTGGCCCAGGCTGGGTTCGAACCTGTCAGCCTTGGTGTATGTGGCTGGTGCCTTAACCACTGTGCTACGGGTGCCCAGCCTGATTCTCCAATTCTTAACCCAGCACTCTGAAAGCCTAGTGATGTGCTTGTGGAGCAAACAGACAACAAAGCTTTCCCCGCAGAAGGATACTTCATGTTACTGAAATGCACTTGGAAAATAGAAAAGAGAAGACAAATCTAAATACCAGGCAAGGTTTACTCTCATTCACTCCTTTTATTGAGGTTTCTTTCAGGATTTTTCATGCAGGAGGTTAAAGATTTTGCTTTGCTTTGCTCTGTTTTGAGTATAGTCGTGCAGCGCATGGGCCGCCCTCTGGCATTCTTCATTCTCTAAGTAACATTTTTTCAACGTTATTGCTAACTCTTTAAAAACATCACAAAATAGAATAAATATGATATCCAGGTTCATTTCTATCCCTCTTTTGTATGAGCTATTTAAAGGCCAAGTTACCCTCAGGTACTAGTGAAACTTAGTAAAAAGAATATTGTATTAATAGTAACTTTAATCTTGTTATCACAAGCAGGGAGTCGCTTTTCTTCTAGTTTCTTCATTAAAATATTATAGCTCACCTCTGTTGGATGCTAAGCATGCTTGGCCCCGTGATGTACCCAGGACTCCCAGGAGCAGATAGTCTTGGCCTCCATTGAGCAGATGAGAAAACCTCCAGTTTAGAGGGATGATGTGACTCGCTCAAGCCCTCACGACTAGAAAGTGGCTGAACCAGGATCCACATTTGGTTTCTGTGTTATCGGAGAAATCTGCTTAACCACTGCTCAGTACTGTCTGATTGCAAGTGAGAGACATTGAATGTAAGCAAAAAGGACTCACATTTGGCATACTGGGTTTCCACTGGGTATCCCTCCTGCCCATCTTTCTCTTGCTCTCCAGCTTTTGGCCCTTTGCCCTGTGTTGCCTTTGAATGGAGAAACTTACAATTAGGTTCTCTTCCTGTGATGGGCCTGGTCGCATCTCATAGCTGTGACTCAGGTGGAAACACAGCTTTCTTTCTCCAGTTGTCCAGTATACATTTGGGGGGTAGAATCTCACTGGCCAGGCTTTGCACGTGAATGTTCTTTTTATTTTTTTTCTTTGAGACAGAGTCTCACTTTGTCACCCTCAGTAGAGCACCTTGGTGTCACAGCTCACAGCAACCTCAAACTCTTGGGCTCAAGCCACTCTCCTGCCTCAGCCTCCTGAGTAACTGGGACTGTAGGCACCCGCCACAACACTCAGCTATTTTTAAAGATGAGGTCTCACTCCTGCTCAGGCTGGTCTTGAACTCCTGAACTTAGGCTATCCACCCACCTTGGCCTCCCAGAGTGCTAGGATTACAGACATGAGCCACTGTGCCCAGCTATGTGGCCATTCTTGAATTAATCACCGTGGTAGGAGATAGAATAGTCTATCAAGCTTCAGTCACGTGATTACAGTTTGAGTGGGTTGGGGAGGACTGATAGATTTCAGTTCTGTCCAACTTCCATGGACTGAGAGTGGTGGGTGCACTTTGAAGAAAAACTGCAGCATTTTCTATCAAAAGAGTGCATCCTGGGCGGGGCAAACCAATCCCTGCCCTCCTGCCGCCTCTGCACTTCCTCTTCATGAAGTTATTATTTTTATTTTTTTTTTTCCTCCCTCTGCCTCCAAAAGAGCTTACACTTTGCCATGTGGTGTTACCTCCCAAGAACACTTCACTTATGTCTTAGAAAAATAAATACACGGCCAATTTACAGATTATACCTTCCTTAGTTCTGCTATAAATTATATGACTTGTTTTTGGCAAAGCCTGAAGTCGAAGCTGGCTACCCCCATCCCCTCACCAACTCAAAGAATGAGTGGCATTCACTGAGGTTGTGTATCCAGGGATGAATTTGCCCAGCTGAAGGGGATAGCTAAATTTACGAGAAGAATTGCAACTTTTCAAATAGCTCCAAGCATCGATGCCAGGGTGAGAAGCCTCTAGGCAAGTAGGAAGTAAATATATATATATTTTTCTGTTGAGCCTGGGCCAAACCTTCACTTATGGTATTTTTTAACATTTGTGAATCTGGGGGAAATTCATTACGGTCACCTCAGCCGCATTAAAATTCCAGATTTTTCTCAGTTTATCTCACATGGTTTGAAAATAACACAACGTATAGAATTCTGGCAAAAGCTAACTAAAGAGGCAATGGGCAAATACAAAATGGAACCCAGGAAGTCTGGATTCTGGGCTAACTCTGACCCTTCACAGCAGGGTGGTTTGGCACTGGTCCTTTCATGTTTCTGGTCCTTTGTTTCCTTCTCTATAAATTAAGGACTCAGTTTACATGGGTAGTGAGGTGCTCAGGAGCCACGTCCCAGCTGGGACAGCCCTGGGAGTCCACTTCACTGGGCTTTTAGAACTGCTTTCTAGAGTTGAATCAGTCTCACATCAAATCCTTCCAGTACTGATACTTCCAATCTTTTTGGAGTTGCTACTCCTGGTTGTGATTTGCCTTCTTGGTACTACGTCCTTCTCTACCCAGATGCAGCAGAACCCCCATAGTTTCTCCACCTCCCTGCATTGACCACCTCCTGGCCAAATTCTTATAGACCAGATGTGCACTCCATGTTCATATCGGGACAGGAGGCCTAGTTCCTTAGGTTGGCCACCTCCATATGTCGACCAGTTTGTTACTTTGGGTGGTCAACTTACAGAAGTTCTACTGGAAGGAATAGATTTTCTTTAATCATTTAAGAATGTCCAGTGGATTTTATTTTGAGAACTTTAAAAAGAGTTGAAGATTGTACTGGATAAAACTAAAAGCATCTTAAAGTTCAGGAATTTCTAACTCAAGTAATTCATTGTGTAAAACTTGTAATTGAAGCATATTCTCCAGCCTTGAGAACCTTGTAGTCCGGGGATCCCAGTGTTCATCCTATTTTTAGTTGGGCCAGTCAGTTGGGTTTGTTAATTCTTTATAATTTTGGGAGCAAAGTCTGGCAAGCTTTCCTGATAATTAAAAAAAAAAATGATGCATTTAAAACATCCTGTTTATTAGATAATTTTAAACATGTATTCATCCATTCACTCATTATTTATTGAGTGTGGATTCTCTACCAGGTTCTTTGAAAGGAATAAAGTTACTAACACAAATTTAAACAGCACTGGCAAAAGAAGACATCACTGGGAACTAATTTCTTTAAGGTTGATTCAATAACATATAATTCACTTGTCATTCCCAGCTTTCCTGTTTCTTGTAACCTTTTATGCTTATTTTTTTACATGGTAATATAATTAAAATAACCTAAAATTCATCATTTCAAAGTGTGCAGTTCAGTGGTTGTCAGTTTATTCACTAAATTATCACTGTCTAGTTTCAGAATATACCCACTACGACAAAGAGAAACCCCACACTCTCTAGCAGTTAGTTCAGATAGTCACCCTTCTATCCCTTGGCTACACTCATCTACTTTCTGTCTCTATGAATTTGCCTGTTCTGAACATTCATATGATGAAGTCATAGAATATATGATGTGTTGTGTCTGGTTTCTTTCATGTAGTATAATGTCTTGAAGGTTCATCCATGAATAGTGCTCCATTCCTTTTTACTGCTGAGTAATATTCCATTGTATGGATATACCACATTCTGTTTCATCCATGCATCAACTGATGGACATTTGGGTTGTTTCCACCTTTGTGCTATTATGATTAATGCTACTCTGAACAATTGTGTACAAATTTTTACATGGACATACGTTTTCAGTTCTCTTGGGTATATACCCAGGAGTGGAACTGCTGACTTACTTTTTAATTCTGTGTTTAAGTTTTTGAGGAGCTGCCAAGCTGTTTTTCAAAGTAGTTGTACCATTTAATATTCCCACTGGTTACAGATTTATATTAGAAAATATTTGTAACCACCCCAGGACTTAGAATACTAGTTTTCTTTCCTGTTTATTGATGTAACAGTAAGGCAATAAACTGACAAATGTTTTCAGGAGCCCAGCTCCTAGGTTTATTCAATGGGCCTCTGCTTTGCTTCCAGCATTGCTCCCAGTTCTGTGGATACAGAGGTGAATGAAATATGTTATCTGCGAAACACCGAGTCTCCAATCTATGACAATTTTGGGGGGAATCTTTAAAACTGTTAAGACTCATTGGTGTACTTTGTTTTAGGTGGAATCTACCTAGAACAAAGGCTGAAGTGAACCAAATATCTCTCAATCCTAGGCAGGTTTCAAATGGTGATTCTTAAATGTAGATCCAACTTCCTATACTCCATGACAAACTATCAATTCATGTCACATTTTCATAATGGGGAAAATGTGTGAGCCCTTGGGATTTGCTGTTGCTTTGTCGTGAGATCATCTCATCCCTGAAGTCTGGGAATACGTGTATAACTTAAGTGGAGAAAAAAATAACAATCGTGATCATTTGCATAATTTTTCACCTTTCCCAGTGTCCTTTTGGGTGTGTTAGTGAGTCTCATTTGACCATCGCCTGCGAGGGGAGGTGGGACTGGCAGGCACACGTTATTTCCATTTCATGGATGGTAAATGCACCTCAGAGCAGCAGAGAAATTTGCCCCAGGTCACACAAATGAACCAGAAGGAGACTCTGTGCTAACGCAGTCATTCCCAAATATGACTCCCTGGTCTGGTGCCAGCATGGGATAGCATTTTCACTGGTGTGTAAGTAAACGAGAAAGTAAGGGCAAGGCAGGGAGGTTTCCACATCACTACATTTATTCAGTTTTAAGAACTGTCTTTTATTCTAAAATTAGACCCCTTTTCCTTTTATGTTGGTAAAATAGCTCTTTTCTTTATTGAAACATGGTGATATTGGATATAACCTTAATTTTTATTTGGCAAAATAAAATGTTGGTAACCTTAATTACATTTTTAAAAATGTCTTTCTTTTTTAAAAAAGCTATTCCTGGCTCGGCGCCTGTGGCTCAATTGGCTAAGGCACCAGCCATATACACCTAAGGTGGCGGGTTCAAATCCCCAGCCCAGGCCCACCAAACGACAATGACGGCTGCAACCAAAAAACGGCCAGGCGTTGTGGCGGGCGCCTGTGGTCCCAGCTACTTGGAAGGCAGAGGCAGGAGACTCGCTTGAGCCCAGGAGTTGGAGGTTGCTATGAGCTATGAGGCCATGGCACTCTACCCAGGGGGATAGCTTGAGGCTCCGTCTCAAAAAAAAAAAAAAAAGCTATTCCATGAAATCTGTCTCAAAGGGTCAGGACTGGTCAAACCTTTTCTGATTAATCACTTTGCTATTTTTTTCCTAACTACCTGTCCTGGGTAAGGTAGAAATGACATCCTCTTACAGATGTGGCCATCTTTCATGTGTCTCCTGCAATCTGGATAGCCAGTCTCCTGTCTTTAGCTAAACCCTCTTTGGCTACTATATTTCACAGATTTATAAACTCTGGGAGAAATTTATCAACATGCAGGTACAACGACTTAAGCTTTCAGTTGCTCATTGTGGGTAGATACGTCTTGCTGCTGAGTTTGTTAATTATTCTTGTGACTTTTTCAGAAGAGGTGTTGGGTATGACATTTCTAGCAAAGTATAACTGGCTCGTATTAGAAAGAATGTAGCCATTATTCATTTCATGCATGGTTCTTTATCTGGTAGAAAGCAAGACTTGACCCAGACAAGTTAATTAACTTGCCTGTATAACATACCAAGGAGAGAAACTAGAAGTGGAATG
Organism: Galagoides demidoff; assembly: GCA_963574575.1. NCBI lineage: Eukaryota > Metazoa > Chordata > Mammalia > Primates > Galagidae > Galagoides > Galagoides demidoff. The sequence continues at coordinate 7,876 of CAUYQV010052913.1, read as the reverse complement.
ACTTCTACTTCTATATATTACTCATCAACTTCAAAATGTAATCATGGGGCCAACGTACCAGTGGGAAAATCTACTAGACTCTTTTTTTGGGCCAGGGTTGGGTTTGAACCCACCACCTCTGGCATATGGGGCTGGCGCCCTACTCCTTTGAGCCACAGGCACCACCCAAGACTCTTGAGAAATGTTGAGCAGTAAGATGCAGCAGGATCAGAGCCTTGTCAGGTTTCCTCTGGATGCTCCCCAGGGTTCATGTGCAGGAAGGGGTCACTGAGTGCCAGACACCTGCTACTCAAAGGACTCTCAGAAGTGTTAGGGGAGATGGGATGCTAGCCTCAAGTTTGGAAAAAAGAGCAAGGCAAACAAAAATTCTGTCCTGTAATGTAGGACTTTGGATTTAATTTATTACAGGGCATTGAAAGTATCTAAGAGTGGCAAAGATAGAATCTCCTCCACCTTTTTGACTACAGAATCCATCTTGCTTCCTGAGTTGTTCTTCCCTCATTCCTCAGAACTAGTCTTCTGCAGAAGATGCTGCCTTGAGTGTTCTAACTGCCTTCACATCTGATCCTCCTAACAACCATATAGGTGGTAAGACTTTCACTTCCATTTTATGGATGAAGAATCCAGGGCACAGAGAAGCAAGAAGCTTGTGTAAGGTCACGCAGTGGAGGGTCTGTATTCAAACCAGACAGTGAAGCCCTGGAGGTGGTCTGTGGACCCCTATGTTTTACTGCCTCCTGCTACTAAGGAGCTTTCTTCCCTGGTGTGTCCTATCCCCTAAGTGCAGTGTGTTTCCTCATGTGGATGAGGTTTCCTCACTAAGCTGCACAGTTCCCTGAAAGTTTCCTATGTGCTTGCCATGCTGGTGAATCCATTGCAGGTGTGACAGGGAGACCATGGACTTTGGAGTAACCAGGTCCCAGCACCCCTGTTTTTGCAGCACTTCCTAATGGTGTAAACTACTTAGTTAATTCTAAGAGTCTCAGCACATTAGCCATATGAACAATAATGCCAGGACATGTCAACCTGAGAGTACAGGTCAAGGCTCAGAAGGAGGACGGGGCACGGCCCATACTGCATGCTCAGCACGTGCATGTCCTTGTCCTCCCCTCTGTCCCACTCCCTTTCTCCTGCTCACATGCTCGTGCATGCTTGGTTTCCTCAAATGACAGATTTTGCCCTGACTTACGCTCACCTGCAGCTTTATATAGAACAAGGCTCAAGGGGCCATCTCCTGAGAAGTGGAAGGGCATCGAACAACAGTTCAGAAGGGAAGTGAGTGGGCAAATCTAAGGTTCTCTTAGGAAACTGGGAACACCATTGAGCTAAGAGACTGGGTCCAAGGAACCCGGAATTGTCCTGGTGGGCTCTTATACTAAAGCAAAGTGAAAAACTGGGATTAGAGGACAGACACTAAAACCAAGTCCCATTTCCCATGTGCTAGGGGAAGAAGCAGGAGAACTGTGGGCTGGGGAGGCCCCTCCTAGGGGGTGATCGCACCACCTGGGTACTATTGGTCTAAAGTCCTTGCCCCCCTCTGCTCACCTCGACCCTCTTCAGACAACCCTAGGAATCCATTAAATCCAGGGAGACGCCTCTGCTCCCCTAATTTTGTTTTAAGAGTGTGAATACGGCTTATTCCTCCCATTACTCAAATACTCATCACTGGGGGAGAGAACATCAAACGCTCAGTGCTGTGTGTTCTGTGCCTCCCCGGCAAAAACAAATACACAACTCACTAGCAAAGCAGACGATGTAAAGAACCCAGCATTAAAAACAAAAATAAAATTAAATTCTTTAATGCTTTAAATCAAAGGATGAGGCAGCAATATTAAAGATGATTTGGAAAATTGTATTAAAAAGTCAACCGTGATTCTGCCGTCTTAAATTTCTCTTCTATTTTATTTTTGTAGATTAGATTTTAGGATTTTTCGTCCCGTGCAGATATTGTTTCATGATTTTAATCATAGCATACATGCATCTATTCCTTTAATAGCTATTATTTTAATGGCTCATGTGGGACAGGGTGGTATAGGTCCCTCTGAGGCACTGAGAACAAACGACTCCCAAACACGGTTATAATGATGTGACATCATTTCTAAACATGTCCTTATTGGTGATTAGTTTAACAGTTTTATGCAGTTGTAGATAATCCTGTATAGCAGCTAAGAGGTGTTTATAGTCACTAGAAATAGAAGCCCAACTATATAGTATCTTCAGCATATTAAAAAAAACCCCAGCCAAATGTAGGCTGCTCAGGGCTGGCCCGGGCTTGCAAGGAGACATCAGTGGCCTAGATGTCTATTTTTTCTGCTTTGCTACCCTTTTTACTTTGCTTCCAAGTTTAAAGCCAAAGCATGGGTGCTCGCATGCCAGCCAAAATGTCTGAATTCCAGGCAAGAAGTAGGATTAAGAGAGGAGTCAAAAGATGTCCCCTTTTCCACCCACACCACACTGCCTGTCCCCTCTTAAAGAGCCTTCAGGAAGTTCCATGTTAAAGTGGCTCATTAGCTATGTGGACTTAAGTAAATTACAAAAACTCTGAAGCTCCATTTCAGGGTAGCAATAATGCCTACCTTGTGTATGTGAAAGAGTACAGCAAATCCAAAAAAGGTATGCAAATTTGAGAATTTAAACAGCACTCGCAGGCCAATGCAGGCCAGGAGAGCTGAAATAGTTCATATATCTGTGTTTTTACTGCAAAAGGACACATAAAAATCATTTACGATCACCTCCCCTCCCCCCACCCCCCACTACATTTAGGAAGGAGGGAAAGCAGAACTAGACCATGTTTGGTTAATGTCAAAGGGAAGTTTGTGAACTGTGTGATTCCAGGCAGTGGTAGAAGCCATCAGACCCCAGAGTCACTCCATGTTCCTCTCTGTCTTGGCTTTGCTATCTGGGAGGGGAATATTATGGTATGGAAACAGGCCTCTCCTAAGCTCAGAGGCAGAAAATCCTGACACAGAAATCTCCCTAAGAACCCATAGGCCTCCAGACCAATGGGCAAACTACCCCATGGGTAGAGTGGTCTTGGTCTCAGTAACACAATTTGTAAGCTACCTAACACAGGGGGCCTGTCTCTATTTTCCTCTCTACCCAGTGTTTGATACCTAGAAGTCCCTCTGTAAAAATCTATTTACTAATTTTGCTCCACCCTGAAGACTGTCAGTCTTACATGTGACTTACTGGCCATTGTGCCCCTTAGCCCGCCATCGTTGACTGGAACTGTGTAGGAATACTTCGGGTAATGCCTATTTTTGAATTAAAAATAATTATATTGATAGTTATAGCTAACCTACTGAGCATTTACCCCATGCAGGCACTTAGCCCTTTACATGTTTTTAACTCATTTACTCCTTCCCTACTACTTTATCAAAATAGGAGGTATCATGTGTGCTCATTCTGTAGAAAACAGAAGCTCAGAGAGGGCAAGTCATTTTTCCAACATCACAAAGCTAAGAACAGGAGAAACCAGCTCAAAAATCGCTAAATCTGGACGTAGATTTTCCTGGAAAATGACTATGAATTTTTCTCAAATAGACCATAAGTGACCTTCATGGACCTTTATTTCCTTTAATTTATTTGTTTATAAATGGCCCACCTTAGTCTTATTAAGCCTGAATGTCCTCATCCAAAGAATGGGAAAATAATACTTCCCCTTTTACTGCAAAAGGACACAAGAGTCTCGATGAGGATTAAAGGAGATAACGCACACAACATGACTGGGGTATATTTTAAGCATCATTTGTTAATTTAAAAAGCAGGTCTTAATTAGTGACGCACACCAGAATCACCAGTGGAAACTTTTCAACATGTTGAGGTCTTGGGTCCCAAGTAGGGAATTTTTAAAAAAGGTCCCCAAGTGATTCTGATTCACATTCCCATACACGAATCACTGCTGAATGTGACCAATATTCGTGAAAGAAGCAAGAAACATTTTGTTTAAGACACTATGCTGTGTGCTAAAAGGAATGTAAAGTGTGTAATACATGTAACAGTAAAGTTCACATAAAAATAAGTCTGTTACTACGAGAGATGAGCTGGTTCCCCCCCTGCCCCAGCTGTGTAACCAGAGAAGGCGATCGCATTGGGCTAGGCTGGAAGGCACAGCAGGGTTAACCTGCCAAGGATGGTGGCTGGGAAGGGAGGGAAGGTAAGAGGCATGAAAGACAGAGAATGTCAGTGGTGACACGACTGGTTGGAACAGAGAGAGTCTGGGGAGAGGTAGGAGATGAGACCAGATGGTTGGTTGGAGTCAGAGATGGAAGTTCTTGGATTCCTGACCAGTTGGGTTTGTTCTAAATTTGGAGGACCATGACAAGCCACTGAGATTTTTTTGAGCCAGAAAGTGAAATGCTCAGAACTGTTCTTTCATCTGGTAAATCTGGTGCTGTAATAAATTAGAAAGTGAAGAACGCAAAGGGAAGAAACAACCAGGGCCAGAAATACGTATTGCATCAGCTCAGGCCTCAGACTGAGAGCTTAGAACCAGGCAGGGGACTGGCAGGTGGGCAGGGTAAAGGAACTATTATATAAACCTGGGGACTCATTAGATGTTGGGGGAGGGGTGCTGGGAGGAAGAAGAAGTGAAGATGACTTTGAGATTTGAGGCTGGGTGATGGGAAGAACAGTGCTGTGACAGAAAAAAGGGAAGTTGGGGTTATTAGCCAGGTGGGGGTGGGGTGGGGAGTGGGGTGGGAGAAGGCCGACAAGTTGAATGTGTTGAGTTGAAGGCACCTGGGGAATAGGTACTCACATCAAGAACTCAGGTGGCAATGTGGAGTTCAAAGGGTGGGATCGGACTATACACAGATAAGACACAAAGTGAGCTGGCCACAGTAGGGGGTGTTTCTTATAGTCCTGGGAGTGGATGAACTCTGTACGAAGGAGGGTAGAGCAGGGATTCTCAACCTTGGGTCTGTGGAGAGGATTCTTGTGTGAGAGGCATCTGTGAACTTTTAAACATTTTATGCAGAATATTATGTGTATTAAGAAGTCTATGATCTCAGAGGATTATTTACTCTAAATAAGGTTAAACACCATTGGTATATATAAAAAGTGGCGGGCTGAGATGGTGCTCATAGAATTTTCACATAGTGGGTCCTGAATAAAATACTCTGCAATCTCTGCATCCCTGACTGTCATACCTCAGACTATGGTGGTGATGATTATCTTTACCACAGCCAGACTGTTGGGTCAGTTTAAGTTTATCTTAAAATGTTATTTATTCATTCATTCATTCACTCATTCATTTATTTATTGAGAGTTTCATTCTTTTGCCCTGGCTTGAGTGCCATGGTGTCATTATAGCTCACAGCAACCTCGAATTCCTGGGCTCAAGCAATCCTCCTGCCTCAGCCTCCTGAGTAGCTGAGACTACAGGCACCTGCCAGATTGCCCAGGTTGTTTTTCTATTTTTAGTAGAGATGCTGTTTCACTCTTGCTTAGGCTGGTTTTGAACTCCTGAGCTCAAGCAATCCACTTGCCTTGGCCTCCTAGAGTGCTAGGGTTAGGGACATGAGCCACCATGCCTGGTCTAAAAATTTTTTTCTTGACCAGATAACTCAATGGGAAAGAATGATCTTTTCCATAAGTACGATGATTTAACTGGATATCCACATTCAAAAGAGTGAATCTGGAACCTCTGCCTCACACAAAATATAAAACTTAACCCAAAATTGGTCAAAGACCTAAATGTAGCAGCTAAAACTATAAAACTCTTAGAAGAAAACATCTTCAAAGATGTAAATCGTTGTGACCTTAGATTGGAAAATGATTTCTTAGTTATGGCACAAGCAACCAGGGACTAAACTGGACTCATCAACCTTCAACTTTTGTGTTTCAGGGACATGATCAAGAAACTGAAAAGACAACCTATAGAATGGTAGAAAATATTTGCAAATCATGTATCTGATTTAAGGTCTTGTATCTAGAATATGTAAAGAACTCTAACAATTCAACAATAAAAAGACAAATAACCCAGTTAAAAGTAAGCAAAGGATTTGAAGAAATATTTCTCCAAATAAAATATACAAAAGACCAACAGGCACATGAAAAGGTGCTCAACGTCGTTAACCATCAAGGAAATGCAAATTAAACCCACGATGTGATACTCCACACTCAGGAGAACAGCAGTCACCATCATCATTGCTGTCATCGTCATCATCAGATAATAACATGTTGTCAGAGAAATGAAAATCTAGACTCCTCAGACATTGCAGGTGGAACTGTAAAACGGTATAACCACTTTGGAAAAATAGTTTTTTGGTTTTTAAAGAGTTAAATATAGACCACATGACCCAACAATTCTAATCCTAAATATGTACCCAAGAGAATTGAAAACATATGTTTATAGAAACAGCATCATTCATAATGGCCCAAATGAAAACAACCTAAACTGCCATTAATTAGATTATTTTAAGATTATTATAGGGGTACAAACATTTTTGTTTCATAAATTGCTTTTGTATCTTTTGAGTAAAAATTAGAAGTGGGCCTGTAACCCAGACAGGGTGTATTGTACCCATTAGGTGTGAACTGACCCATCACCTTCTCCCCCTCTAAACAAATATTTAATTCAATTTTTGTTAAGTAATTATCAGGGTGTGGAGGGCTAGAAGTTCAGAGTCATGAGGAATGCTACTTGGTATGAGGGAGTCCTGGGAGGTTTTCCAGAGAAAGCTGAGAAGGGTCTGGAGTCCAGACCAGTGGGTTTTGACTGAATATATAGGCAACTGGGGGCCACTTAAGGGGGCCATACCTGGGGAGGTGTGTGATCAGAGAGCAATGTCACAGTAAGACTCTAAACTCACCATATGAACCTCTTCAGGGTGCCAACCTTGCCCAAATGCCATGTGCTACCAGGAGAGCAGGGCAGAGATGAACTTCCCTGCAACCCAGCTGGTGGCTGTCTCCAGAGGACCTTGCTGTTATGCTTGGCTAGAAGTTATTGGAGGAATGAGGCCGGTGACCTTGCCCGAGATGATGGACTAGCATAGGCCTCTCCAGCCCTGATGGCGACTAACCAAGGGTGCTTCCTGCCTTTTCTTGGTCAGGCTGGTAGAAAAGTCCTCACACAGCTTCATATTCCAGAGTTACATATTCACCTTCAATTTGTCCCAGTGGGAGTGGTCACAATGACCTAAATCATATGTCCTTTACATGTGTGTGTGTGTTCCATGTCAGGGAGTTGGAGGATGGAGCATTGAGAACACTAGTGTTAAATACACACATTCCATATAACGTGATAAACAGATACTTGTTTTATAGGTGTATTGAACGAGATTGCTCTCTCCCCTCCACACACTCCTCTATACGTATTCATTCATCACCGTCCTTTCTCATAAGAAGGTCCCCGAGTTCTAGTGCAGATACTGACAAAAAGTAAAACGGCAGCCTTCAGCCACGTGCTTTGCTGTCTGCTGCGTTACCCTTGATGTATAGGCCGGTGCAAAAGGAGGCCCACGTCTTAGTCTTGATGTCCAGAGGTAAAGGAAATGGTGTCATTCTGACCCATTTCCTACAATTTGTTCTTTTCACTCTTGAGTCAAGATCCACCTGAGGGCCCCCTCAGCTACTTCCAGAGCCAGAGACTTTTAAATCTTGCCCCAAGATCAGTGGGTCTCAAACAGGACAGCAAGAATCAATCGGGGGAGTTTATCAAAATATTGTCCCCACTCCTTAAAGATTCTGATTTAAGTAGGTGAAACCTTGGAATCTGCATTTTTTTTTCTTTTTTGAGACGGAGCCTCAAGCTACCCCCCTGGGTAGAGTGCCATGGCATCACAGCTCATAGCAACCTCCAACTCCTGGGCTCAAGCGAGTCTCCTGCCTCCGCCTCCCAAGTAGCTGGGACCCCAGGCGCCCGCCACAA
>CAUYQV010052912.1:0-40930 GCA_963574575.1 Galagoides demidoff | reverse complement strand
TGTACCCCTTAAATGCATTAATGTATACATGAAAAAAAAAGGAAGGAAGGAAGGGAAGAACGGAGGGAGGGAAGGTGGAAGGGAAGGAAAGGCGAGGAGAGGAGAGTAGGAGAGAGGGGGAGGGAGGAGACGAGGGAAGGGAAGGGGGAAAAGGAAAAGGAAAGGAAGAAAGTCTTGTACACTAAAAAGCAACTAACAGTAAAAATAAAACCTGAATTCACTTCAACTATTGACTTGAATGACTCAAACCACATACTACCTGCCTACCTGACAGAAAACAGATGCCCATTTCTAAGCTAAATATGATTTACACATATTTACACATTTGGATATACACCTAATAGAGGAATTGCAGGATCAATACCTCAGTCTCTATTGTTCTTTAACACAATGTGAGGCATTAAATAAAAATTTAGGAAAAAAAAGACAAGGGGTAGGGGAGGGGGAATCCCAACAATATTCAAGAGATAAAATAATCAACAAAACTAGATTCAGAGGTAGATGAGATACTAGAATTAGCTGATGGGAAGGTGAAAGTAATTATTTTAAAGGATTTAGTGAAAAAGATGGGCACATGCATGAACAGATGAAGAGTTTTAGGAAAGGGCAACTGTATTAAAAAATATCAAACAGAAACATCTAAATTAAAAAGGCTGTGATACAGTATAAGAAATAAAGAATTTCTATGATGGTTTTCTCAGCAGACTGAATGCAATATACCAAAGAATCTAAGAATTTGAAAATAAGGCAGCAAAACTTCTCCAAAATGAAACACAAAGAAAATAAAAGTAACAAAGCACCCTAGATCTGTGGAACCACATCAAACATGCATAGTTAGAATCCCAGCGAGAGACAAGAAAGAAAGGGAGTGGAAGGAGTATCTGAAGAGATGATTGTCAAGAACTTCAGAAAATACAACAGACCACAGACCAAAGCAGCTCAAAGAACTCCAAGCAGAATAAACACACACATACATGCACATACACACTGACCCCTGACGTATAGTCACGTTGCTAAAATCCAAAGCCCAAGAGAAAATCTTGAAGATACTAAAAAAAAAATTACTGAAACAAAAGGCTATCACAACAGTAACAATGTGCCACATTTGTGAGTCTTGACAGTTATAAGCAGCAGCAGCAACAACAGCACAGATTATACTTACGAACTAGTCACTTATTACATGTCAGACACTGTTCTAAGTGTTACAAAACCCTGTGAAGTGTAATTAATAATCGCATTTTACAGATAAAGAAACTGAGACACATTCTATGATAGACATATTCTTATTTGACAATGTGAATGTTACCTTTTTTGCATTATTATTATTATTATTGCTCAATAAAGAAAAAAGAGACTGAGATACAACAAAGTTAAGTAAATTGCTCAGAATCACACAGTTAGAAGCTGTGGAACAGGATTCCAATCTCAGCAGTGTAGCACTAGGGTTCAGACGCTTAAGCACTTTATCATTTTGTTGTGTAGATCCCGCCCAAAGGGATTAAGACCTTTATATCCACTCCACAGGGCACCATAAACAGGAATAATTAACACACCACCACCCCCCTAACATATACATCATCTATCCAGTAAGTCCTCCTAAAACAGAAAGCAACACCAGTAATAGGGAAAGAACACAAATGTCCTTTATCACTTCCTGGGGTTGGCAGTGAATGTTAACACTGTTTACATAGTTCCTTCTACATTAGATAAATACGAATAGGTAACAGAAAAACCTGGACGTTAACTGCACTATGTACATATTACAAAGGCACTCACACTCAGAACCACCCCCCTCTTTCCTCCCTTAAAGCAGTGAAAATAGTCAAATCAAGGAAAAAGTTATTACTGTTTCTGCTCATATCAGGTAGAGTCTCCAAGTAACATTTTTGCCACAGTACTATGATTAATTTAATTAGTAAGATTTTTATTTAGAATAATTTTAGATTTATAGAAAAGTTACAAAGATACTACCAATAGTTCCCATATACCCTTACTCAATTTTCCCTGTCATTAATATCCTATATTACCATGGTATATATTTGGTACACCAGCAGTCCCCAACCTTTTTGGCACTAGGGATTGGCACCCACCAATTCCCCCGGGGCATGGGAAGAAAGGGGGTTGGATTGGGGATGATTTAAACACACTACATGTCCACCTCAGACCATCAGGCATCAGATTCTCATAAGGAGCGTGCAGCCTAGACCCCTCACAAGCACAGTTTACAGCAGGGTTTGCACGATCATCTAATGCGCAGATCATCTGACAGGAGGCAGAGCTCAGGCAGCGATGCCAACAATGGGGAGGGGCTGTAAGTGCTGATTAGTGCTACATCTAAGAAACCACACTGTTACATCACTATTAACTGAACTCCACATTTCCATCAGATTTTACTAATTTTCCCATTAATGTTCTTTTTCTGTTCCAGAATCCAATCATGGTTGTGTGGTAGAACATGGCTATGAATTCTTGGAAAGAACACCACAGAGGTGAAACACCATTCCCACATGTCATATCAGAGGTAAATGATATTCACAAAATACTGGTGATATTAACTTTGCTCACTTGGTTTAAGAAGTGTTTGCCAGGTTTCATCACTATAAAGTTATTCCTTTTCCTTTTCTATACTCTGTTTTTTGGGTGAAGTACCTAAGTCTAGCATACTATCACAAGTACAAGATGGGAATTAAGCTCCACCTCCTCAAGGAGGAGGAATGCACAAATAATATTTGAAATTCTTCTATAAGAAAGAGTTATATCTTCTTTCCCACGTTACTACTCTATTTTTAAGCTACTGGGTACAAAATGCTCAGGTAAAGTAAAAAGGTTGTTCGCTGAGATTTCACCTACTTAAACAAAACCCCCAAATAGCCACTAGCCCACCTTTCAGCTAGAAAATTGGAAGAAGACAGAACAGGACTTGTCTTCACATTAATGTGCAACCACAGCCATAGACATGCACACTCTCTCTCCCTTTCGAATAGGGTGAGTAGGATGGAAGAAGAGAAAGTAAGAAAATGAGTGAAAGTGGTGTTCTTCTTTACTACTGGTAACACAGAAATGCTTGGTACTGCCATTACAACCCTGGAGGCAGAGGAAGCCTGATAGCCAGGTATGCTGAAAAAATAACTACAAATTATTCTTAGTCAGCTAGTAAATATTTGCCACTTCCCAGATGATATGCCCTCCATTCAATCAATTAACACATAGGAAACTGAACCCCTTTGAACAAGGAGCTTATCTCATAGTAAACTGAACATGAAAATGCCGAGGAAATTCCACACTCAAAAGACTTGCACTGCAAAAGCTGAAGGTTTCAGAAAACAACGACAGCAAAAACCCGAAGAACAAAAACGTTGAGGGAAATCCTAAAAGAAAAAGAAATCAAAAGGGAGAGGGAATACAGGAGAAGAGGAGAAGAAAACTAGATGAAATGATTGTTACTGGTAAAACTAACCATTCCATAAAAATCACTTGTAAGAAGTGTGTTAAGAATCAACTATTGTTCCAAAAGGCTAAAATATAACTAATGTGATTAGCCTGGGGATCTGTTTGTATTGTACAGAAAAAGAGCTTCCAAATTTGTTAGGTGTAGAATAGATCTCCCCAGGAATAAGGTATTTGACCAATATGTTTCTCCTTGGTTAGCTCAGCCTTTCTTCTTTCTTGGCTCCTATCTCCACTGTCCATATATTTCCAATCGGTCTTCTGGAATTCCAAATATTCTACCATGATCTGTTTTTATTGTTTCTGTTTTTACCTAAAACCTTTCCTCCCACTTACTTACTGTAAATTAAATATAATCTCACCTAAAAGTAATCATACTTCTGTAAACTTCCAAAATGTTTTTCCTCTTACTCCCTTACTTAAGCTTTGTAACAATAAAAACACCATACTGCTTTCTTATCTTACAAAGGAAACAAGGATAACTTACATAACAGAAGGCCATATCAGTTCTCCCTAAGGGTACTCCCAGCGACCCTTTACAAATCCACCTCCAGGTGAAGGTCTGATTTCACTTGGTGATTCGGCACACTGCAGTTCCCACAGGTCCCAAATGACTTCCTGTTCAACAAGTCCAATATATGCTTTATGGTTCTTATATGACTTCCCTGGACCAGCAACCTGCCTTTGAAATGTTATTTTCTTTGGCCTTTCTTGGCACTACTCTTTATTAATATGCTTCCTTTTCCTGTAACCATTCCTCGTTCTTATTCCAAGGTCCTGCCTTTCTTTACCGAGCAAATGCTGAGGTCTGTGCTTGGTTTTTATCTCTTCATGATGTATGTCCTCTCTGGCCAATCTCACTCAAACTCAAAGCTTCAAAAGCCAATGAAATTCTGGTGACTCCCAGAAGCACATACCTGGTTCTGAATTTATCAGCTCCAAACTCTTAAGTCAAGCCTATCTTCAAAGTTAACATGGCCAAAATTAAAGTCATTATCTTTTTTTTAATTACCCAATTTTCCCCATCTAAGTCCTACACCTTCTCTATATGTCTGATCCAAACATTAGAGGTCATTCCAATTTGTTAGCTCCCACACCAAAGCCTTGTATCTACTATACTTCCAAACGGCTGTCAAATCTGTCTCCTCCTTTGTATATTTATCATCTCTAATTTAGCTCAGGCCATGGCATCTCTCTTGTCTAGACTACTGGTCTACTAGACAGTGAGCTCCTAAATATTGATTTTACCCTTTCAATCAATCATCTATGTTGGTGCAGAGAGATTCTTTTAAAGCACAGTCAGGTCAGCTCACTAGTCAAAACCAAACACCCACTCCTCTACCCTATGGTGTCCCATAGGGTAAATGTAAACACCTTTGCTTTTGAAGACACTCAATGATCTGGACTAAGCTCACTTACCCTTTCAGCATATTTCCTTCCAATTTGCCTTTGCATCTTCCATCTCACCATTGCAACCTACACTCTGATGAAAGCAAAATTCCTAAAGTTTCCTAAACACATTGTGACAGCTCTATCCAATAGAACTTTCTGTGATGATGTAAACATTCTATGTCTGTTCTATATAGTACCAGATGCATGTGGGTAATTGGTAGCTTAAAATATGGCAAGTATGACTAAGGTAGTAAGTTTATTTTACTGAATTCTAATTAATTTAAATTTAAACTGTCCCATGTAACTAGTGACTATCCCATTAAAGAGCGTGGCTCTATGCTGTTTCTCTGTCTCTTGGGTGGGATATGTCCCTCTGTCTGGACATTCCTTTATCCTTCACATCTGGTTTTTAACTAAAAATTTAATTACTCCAATAGATGTAAAGCTATTCAAATTACCTGTTTATTCATCCCTTTCATGTAAATTGTAAAGCTTATACACATAAGTTTAAAGTTATTTATAATAATCCCTTTTTATTCTTTTATTATCTGTAGCGATGAGACTTTGATCATTCCTGATTTGATAATCTGTCTTCTCTTTTTGCCTGATCAGTACAACTAGAGTTTGAACAATTTTATTATCTTCTTAAGGAATGAGGCTATCTTTATTATCTCCATTATTTTTCTCTTGCATTGATTTCTTCCCTGATCTTTTACTGTATTCCTTCTGTAAACTTCTGGTTTCATTTATTTTTCTTTTTCTAGTTTCTTAAGGTGAAAACTGAGGTTATCGACTTGAGAGGTTTCTCCTTATCTGACATAGGCATTCAGTGGTAAAATTTCCCTTTAGATACTGCGTTATGCGCATCCAAGAAATTTTAACATGTTGCGCTTCATTTTCATTTAGTGCAAAATACTATCTAATTTCAGTTTGGATTTCTTCTTTGATTCATGGGTATTTAGAAGTGGAAAGTAAGAAAAAAATAAAGGAAAAAAACCTCGGTTATAAACATCTTCAATGCTTTTTGACATAGAGGAATACTATGTATTAAGGTATGTCAATATATTGCTACATTTTGCAAATATAAAATATTGTAATACTTTGCAAACAAAAGGCACCAAGACTCCTCTCAGAGCAGTATGTAAAATGGCTCTCAAATAATTTCCTAATCATTATTAGAAAAGCATTTCTAACCTAAGTAACTTAAAAAATGAAATTTGAATTTTGCTGAAGTGCTCATTAACTCAACACTTATGTTTCCCATTAAAGTACATAATGGTCCACCTTCTTTAGACTTCTGTTAGGCTAAAAGTTTTTTTCTTTTTAAAAAGGTAAGGAAAAATCATCTTTACAGGTCCTAATGTAAATATATTTAAAGTAACCACTTCAGAACGAAATTCACAGAACTAATCTAAAAAAGAATCCTACTAAGTTTTAAACATGGAACCACACATATCCCCTGTGGCAAACTATAAACAAACAAGATACCTGAATCAGATGGAATGTGTGATGTGATAGATTCTTTAGGACTGATTTTCCATGATGATGCCAACCCCAAATATAAACTCTTTTATTACTGACAAAAATTAGCATATCGACTCCATGCTTAACAAGAGGCAAGCTAAGTTGCCAGCTGAGTTGGATTGGGGAAAGTGGGTAGACCATGAATCTAATTAAAGTACGGCACCATATAGCAAATGAATGTCTACCCTACTTCCTCAAGAGCCATGTGACCACAAAGGAGGCAATTATTTTCTAGACATAGCAAACAATGACAATGGCATTAAGTGCTACCCCTATCTTGCTAAAATACATATAATTTTCAAAAAATTAAAATGGAGTGTTATGACTTGTTGTCTGTGTTTAAAAATATGTATTTTCAAAAATTCCCAAACCGCTTCTGAAATAAGGTACTTTGATAAAAACATGTAAATAAGGGAAGGAAGTACTAGAAGTGGGTTCTTAAAACACAACACAACCATACTGAGGCAGCTGCCAAAATTTAGTAAGTTATATGGATCATGGAAGACTCTGACAGTACAAAGAATGGCAGACAAGTCACAGTACACTTGTTAAGTCGGATATCTGTTTAAAATTTAGTGTAAATAACCTAATTTTATAGGTTAGTTTCCTTAATTTATTTTTGTTGTTAATTTATGAAATAGAATTTTGCTCAACTTGAACTATAAAAAAATCCCTCTTATAATCATGATCATAAACACTGTCTCCTTAGAAGCTTCTGCTTCTACCTATAAAGAATAAATTGGAAAAAGAACTGCCCTCCTGCATATACAACTAGAAAAATGGACAAAATGTATGAAACAACTGTTTTCAGACATTATACAAAGGACAGGGGAGAATTATGCTGCTAGAAAAAAAGTTTAAAAAAAAATTAGCCTGACAATTACTCTGGCTTGCCAGGCTACAGCACAGTTAGAGGGAATCCAGACAGAACGTGGTGCCTGGCTGAAGTATGTGGATAGAGATGGGCGGACTGGGAGGCTAAGGATGCTAGACCTTGCAGGGCAGAGTACTAAGTTCTAGGGATCTGCAGAGGGATGCCTTGATCCTTTGGCTGAATGAAACATCTAAGGCTGATGAAAGAAGCTTTGGAAAGCCTTTTGCCAGAACTCACACAGGACCAAAACTAGGCTGTACTTTTCTCCCATCAGCCAGAGTAGAGAAACTATATAATCCTTAAGACACTTGATAGGGTGCTCAGATAGGTCATCACATCTTAGTAATATGGCTAAATTAGCCCTAGAATAATAGAGACACCAGACACACTCTAATAAAGCTTTTTGGAAAAAATCTTTTTATTTCTAACAAAGCTTAAAGCAAAACACATGCTGATTCCAAATAAGTTAATTGGGTTTCTGAACAAAAACATTTTATAATCTACAAAAAATAAAACAAATTAAGGTTCACAGGGTAGAGGATAAATGTTATTCTACTTTAAAGGGTTGCTCCTGTTTTTTTTTAATTAATTTTAATTGATGCATGATAACTGTATATATTTATGGGATATGATGTGATTTTTTGATACTAGTATACAGTGTATATGACAAAAATCAGGGTAATTAGCATGGTTCCTTTAACAAGAATTGGTACAATATTAACTCAAAAGTAGATTTTGATTATTTAAAGTGCATAATGTAAACCCTAAAGCAACCACTAAACAATAATGTAAAGTGGTAGACCTAAAATCCAATAGAGGAATCAAAATAATATACTGAATATTTAACTAACACAAAATGAAACAAAAAGGAAGTCTGTGAGGCAAACCACAAATAAAACAAATGGCGAACCAATAAAACAGCAGAAGACCTAAATTCAGCCATATCAGTAATTACATATATATATCAGACTACATCACACTGATAAAAAAAATAGCTGGATCTAACTATATGTTGTCTACAGGAGAGGCACTAGAAATAAAAGTAACAGAAAATTCTTTTAGTATAGCAAAACTCTATGTCTTTTAACTTGGTCACACAAACAGTATAAATCAGCCCTGCCCTTGACATTTATCTATATTGTTACCCATAATGGTTTGCTCTTTTTTATTGCTCAATAGTACTCCATCATATGGATTTAACCACAGGTTCTATATTCACTCACTCATTGAAAGACACTTGGAATGTTTCTAGTTCTTCGCAATTATAGATAGTGCTGCTATATATATTTACATGCAGTTATTTTGTGTGATCAAAAGTTTCCATCTTTTTAGAATAAATGGCTAGAAGTAGGATTTCTGAATCATAAGTTGATGTTTAACTTTATAAAAAATTGTCTCTAATGTGTCATAAAGTGGCCATGCCATTTTGCATATGTTTAACATGACCATTGTGTGAGAATCCTAGTTCCCTTGCATCATCCACAGCATCTAATATTGTCAACATTGTTTTTTATTTTACCCATTCTAGAAGGTATGTAATGGTATCTCATTGTGATTTTAATGAGCTTTCCCTAATAAGTAAAGATATTATGCATCTTTTCAAACGTTTACTGCTGTTTCTATGCTGTCTTTGGTGAAGGTTTAGTTAAAATCATTGCCTTTCATTAGGTTGTTTTCTCACCATTGAGTTTTGAGTATTTTCAGGCAAATCTGTATACACCTGTGGATGTGTTTGCAAACACTTTTTCCTAGTCTACGGCATTTTTCTTCATTCTCTTTAACTGTTTTTCACAGATAAGACTTTTAAAAATAAAATCCAATTAATCACTTTTTTTCCTTTTATGCATTATACTTTTGGCATCCCATCAGAACACTCTTTCCTACCCCAGGTCACCATTACATCTTTGTCAAAACTACTGATCAATTTGCATGGGTCCAGTGCTAGAGACTCAGTTCTGTTCTATGAATCTGCGGGTCAATTCTTTCACAAGGGCTGTACTATATCACTATTGCTTTACAGTATGTCTTAAAATTGGGTAATGTACTCTATTTTTTCTTTCAAAAAAACAGTGTTTTTTAACTTTTCTAGCTCCTTTAACATTCCATATAAACTTTAGAACCATCTTGTCAATAGTTACAAAGAATCTTGCTATAATTTTGACAGAGATCTACTTACGAAATCCAGGATAATTATTATGCTGAATTTTCTACTCCATTGAACATGGTTGATTTATTAATTTATTTAGGCTTTCTTGATTTCCTTAATAAGTATTTTGTGGCTTTGGCACACAGATCTTGTATGTATTTAAAACTTGTTTCATTTGGGAATGGGGAGGTATTGTAAGTCGTGCTATTTTTTAAAACTTTTGTTTCCAATTATTCATAATGATAAATATTTGCACTGTTGATATCGAATCCTGTAACTTTACTAACCTTACTTATTTCAAGGAGGTTTTTCTGATTTTTGTTTTTTAAGATTCCTTGGGATTTTTATGAAGATAATTAAAGCTCAAAACTAATCCCTAATCTTCCTCTTGCACCATCTTCAAGCAAAACCAACAAATATGAAGAATAGAATGAAGTGATCTAAAACAGATCTTAGAAGGCAAAGAATTAAAGGGGAAAGAGCAATATACATAATTTTTAAAATTTCATAAGTAATATAACCCAAATCTGCAGATTCAAGATAAACAATGAATCCTAAGCAGAGTAATCTAAGGAGATTTATACGTAGAATTACCACAATGAAATCAAACAATAAAACTTAATTGGAAAATTTACTTATTGACTGACTCTAGGTAACCTTTGTGGTAATCCTGATATGAAACATGGCTGTGAAAACAGCCTTACTAAAGTTTCTCCTATTACTCAAAGTCAAATCATAGAAATAGTTAAATATATCAGATGATATCAATTTGGGGGTAAAATATGAGTCACAAGTGTTTGCAAAGAAAAAATTTCTTTTCTTTTTTTTTTTTTTTGGCAGTTTTTGGCAGGGGCTGGGTTTGAACCTGCCACCTCCGGCATATGGGGCTGGCACCCTACGCTTTTGAGCCACAGGTGCTGCCCTTTATCTGCCTTATTAAACTGTCATAATAACCTCCCCCCAAGTAATTCAGTAAATATATTACTAAACAATAACTTATTACTTAAAAATAAGATAAAAATGTATTTAGATGCTGATATGAAAGTTGTTAGAATTAAAATGAAGTCAATATTTTAAAAAACACATACCCTGACAAACAGAGCCAGGAAGGCCATAAAGAGAAGAATTCTGCATAAAGTTTCTGATAACAAAAGTTATCACAAAAGACTACAAAAAGAGTAACTTTATGTAGACACAGAGCCCACCGCAATATTATACCCAAACAACAAACAAAACAAACAAAACAAAGCTTCTTAGAGGGCAACAACTGCCTGCCCAACATCAGAACGGCATTCCCCTTTATTATTAATCCTTATAGCCAAGAGTTAGTATCTCAAATTGTTATGCAATCTTGCTCATTTCTCCTTAAAAAATCTTTTTCTTCCTTTATCTCCCTTCATGTATATTTTCATTGTGATGCCCTATTCCCAATAATATCATTTTCTTATTTAAAGTCTGTTATCTAGGTTAACACAAGTGGTGTCAAAAGTGGGATCTGAAGAAAGATCACTATCAGAAGAAATTGGCAATTCTTGGAACCAATGTGCAGTACTTACTTGAACCCTTTGAGCTCTCTATTGTCATGACTTATTTTTTCTGCCTGATGAGTCTTCTCTCAGGCCAACCTCCCCTTCTTTGGTAGACAGTCTTGACTTTATTTGGGATCAAACATGGATAAGGCTGCATAAAGACCCTTATATCCCTCATGGATAATAAAAGGCTTTGTTTTTCTAGTAAGTCTTATGTGGTATAGGAGACAAGAGTTATCTATAACTTAATTAACAGTGATTTCTACAGTATTTAAATTCCGTCTGTAAGGCATGTCTTTTCTGGTGAATTCAATTTTTATCTACATGGCTAGTCTAGTATTTGTTTAATCTGCATGCCTGTTAAAGTTTTTATGAACACTCGTTCCTCGGTTTTTTATAATTTTATTAGGCAAGTCTGTAAATGATGTTGGCTATTGTCCTTTGCTTGTTTCTGAAAGTCTCAGAGAATAAAATAAACATCCCCAATTATGGGCATATTATGGCTATTTAAAAGCCACTAGGATAGTCACGACCATCTAATTCATGACACTCTCTCATAGGATTTGTAGAATCTTTTCTGTTCTTAAAAAATTAGTAAGAAACAGAATGGGATTCTCAAACATTAAGACATGCCAAGGTTTCTGAAACTTTAGCTGGCTACATATTATGACTCATTCTTGTGTAAACTTTTAAACTGATGAGTAAAATGAAAAAAAAATTCAGAGCTCAATTGATTATTATTTAAATTTGCTAAAAACAAACCAACCAAGCAACAAACTAAACTATGTAACCACAGAGGTGAAACGTATAGCCTTCTAAGTTCTCTGTTTTCCTGTATACTTTGAGTATGCTGACTTTTCCACTGGTGCTAAGATAAAACTTACTGCTTATGGCATTCTAGCTGAAATTAAAAAAAAAAAAAGTCTCAAATGGGCTTCCAGATTAATGGTTTTACAAATACAAAAGCCCCGAGGTAACCAACAATTTAGACCTAAGAGTCATCCCTTATAATGTAAATTTGGCTCTTCCAGACTAACAATTACTTAGAATGATGAAATAGTTAATTGAACACCTGATAATCTAAAAGGAAAAACTAGACATATATTTATAAAAGTTAGGCTCTCAGAACAAATAGATAAAAATCTTGAGTGCTAAGCAATTTTATAAGGTATCTCTGGTATAAAAATTGTTTTGTCTGCCATACAGGGACAAAAAGAAAAAAGCCAAAAACAAAAACTAAAAGAAAAACCCTGCTAAAATACTTCTCTGTCCACAGTGACTAGTAAAGGAAAACCACACCAACAAAACAAAAGATAGAATTTCTAATAAAATTCAGCCAGTGCTAGCTAAAATGAAAACATGAAAAATGTAAACTATCCAGGTTTGGTAGATCATCCCTGTAACCCCAGCAACTCAGGAGGCTGAGGTGAGAGGACTGCCAGAGGCCAGGAGTTCTAGACCAGCCTAGGCAATGAAGAGATACTTCATCTCTAAAAAAAGATTAGAAAAATTAACTGGTATGGCTAGACACAAAGGTAGGAGGATCAACTGAGCCCAAGAGTTTGAGGCTGCAGTGAGTTATGACTACACCACAGCACTTCTGTGTGACAGAGTAAAACCATGTCTCTTAAAAAATAAAATCCTACTTTTCAGATGATAAATAATCCATGGAAAAAAATTTAAACTATAATTCATTTCAAATTATTTTAAAAGCAAATTGCTATGGACTGCTTTAGCCAAAATTTTAGTCCACAGTCTTCATTACATTACCTTCAGGGACAAAGTTCAACCATACAAACAGGTCTCAATTTTGTTAGAAATACAATGTGGATCTGTTTTTTATAAACTGGTGAATTTGCATGTTTTATTATTACTAAAATTCTAAAATGAAAGTTATAAGATCTTGTTGTATAAATATATGCTTAGATGTATTTACACATTTGTAGGTCCATCATGTCGAATATTGTCTCTATAGGGTAAAATCTGGCCATAAATCCCTTGACAAGTTCTATTCAGAATGGCTTAGATAAATGTATGGTCAGTGATTAACCCAAGTGCCTTTTAGTTCATGTGAAATATCTAATAAACATACTACCTTTAAAATCATTGGTGAAATAAAACAGAAATGTCTTTGAGATTGTATCCTACATGTTTGCCTCAACTTACTGGTCAGACAGTTTTATATATGTATCTACCAGATGTTTTAAGGTGTCAGAGTTTGAAACAAAGGTTATAAAACTGAAAGCAGAATAATTTTTGTGTAACTTTTTGATAAGGAAGACTAATGGACTGCCTGAGTTAGGAGTTCAAGACCACCCTGAGCAAGACCCTATATCTACCAAAAATAGAAAAACTAGCTAGGTGTTGTGGTGGGTGCCTGTAGTCCTAGCAACTCAATAGGCTGAGAGAAGGGGGACTCAGGCCCAAGAGGTTGAGGTTGCTGTAATCTATGATGCCATGGTACTCTACCCAGGGAGAGTGAGACTGTCTCACACATGCACAAAACATTAACAGGAAATAACTGAATAGAAGGGAAATATTTCTACTTTGTCTAATATCCCAGTTTTTACAAATAATCTACTTATAAATGTTAAAAATATATAAATTAGGTAAAGCTAAATGGGATAATTATAAATTAATCTTTTCATTTAATTTGAAATCTTTAAGTTATATTAAAAAATAGATTCAGAAATGAACTAGAAACATGATAGAAAGAAATCAGTAAGGAGAGAGAGATATAAAAAAAGTTATAGGTACTACCATGAAGACTATTTTTTAAAAATAGTTATAAGAATATGTAGTTTTGAAAGAAAATATAATTATCCTTAAAAGTCTGTACTTCAAAGACTTTGATCTATTAAAATAAATACTGTTGTGCCTCTGGAAAAAAAAATATGCATTTTTCGGAAGGAAGGTTTAAAAAAAAAAAATAATTTGTATAAGAAAAAAAGTCTGACATGATAAAATTCTGCCCTAAAATAAAAGGACTGATTATTTGAAAAATAAGTACAAGATAAAGCAGAAACTCTAAGAATGTAGTAAAAGGTATGAGCAGGTATACAAAAGTTCATGAATAAATTTATGAAAGAAATGTTATATGTGGTCAAGTTGGCTATGATTAGAAGGTAATTATTAATTTCTATCTAAAGATCAAGTTTTGATGTTAATAATACACTAGTATAAAACTAAACATTTATATTATGTTAAAACAATGTTTTCTTGGAGTATATAGCATCTCTCTGTAAAACTACAAGAGATTTTGTTTTCATTCTAAAATCTGTTTAACAGCTATCTGCTAAACTGCATAAAGTTCATATTTATGTTATACTTCTTCCTGAAATCCATTTAACTTCCTTAGGTTCAGGTTGGAAATGCTGTCCTCTTCATTTAGAATGGTGTTTAGCTTTAGGTGAATCTTACAGCACATGATTAGAAGATCGTCACTGCCCTCATCTCTTTCTCTCCTCAGGAAGGCCTGTGATGTCAGCTCTCTCAATTTTTTCATCAGGTTCTTTAACTCTTTTCTATGCTTCTAACTCTGCTATTACAGCCTCATGCTGAAATGTTTACCTTGAAGGCCTAAAAAAGCAAGTTTTCCTCTAGTACAACTTGATTCTGTACTCTAGGCTTTTCTTAATATGTCTAAATTGTTTCATGTATCTAAGAAACTTCACATGCTTTTATTTTTTAAAAGCATCATTTTGCTTGAGGTACTAGTTTTCTTTTTTATAATCCTCTTTCTTTTTTACATTCATAACCCTGGATACACTCTCCCTTTTCTTAAATTCAAGTGTCCTTTTTTTAACAGGTTGGACGTCCAGGTTATCTAAATGGGCTTCCCATAAGAAAAAGCAATCATACTGCAGGAGGTTTTTCTTTACCTTTTTGGTAAGCGGGCAAAAAAAAAAAAAAAAGAATCTACATTTCATTAGGATAATTTCCTGCATTATCTTTGTTAGGTTTTTGATAACATAACTGAACATTGATATTTAAGATAACTGAAGTTTGAAAGTGTTAAGGTTTTTATATACATGTTAACTTTTTGCACTACTTTTCAATTCTTTCAAATATCACTCTGGTTAAATAAGTGACTATACTTTCACAGTGACTGGTGATCCTGTTTTAGCCCAGTGTTTTGAACTTTTTGACATCTCTCACAAGCTTCCCCAGGATCATAATTCTAAATTAAGTCTTTCTGACCTAGAGTGAATTTTAGGGTTTTCCAGTTAGGCCCTAGAGAATTTCAAGGAATATACTTCTAATTGTATAGATACATTAAATTATACTTATTTGGTAAATTTATGCATGTTATAAATGTTTTGAAATTGTATGAAACTCTTAGAAATCTAATACATGATCAGTCATAATTTTGGTTGTGTTAAATTTTCTTTAAAGTTATCTTTTCATGGATGTGTTATTCATGTGAGTATCTAAAAATTATATGAAATACAGTGATGGTTCTGATGTCAGTTGTGATCTGGCTGTTATCGTAAAATGCTATATGTAAAAGAAATAACTAAATTTCCTTGTCAATTGGGAATCATCAAATTTTTAAACCGTAGCTATTCTAAGTTTTGGTCATCCACAGTTAATTGTTTTAATTTTTCTCTAAAAGTATTTATAATCAGATTTCATGGAAAAGATTCTAACAAATACTCAAATATAGTTTAAGATCTTAAAAATGATTAGTGAACCAAATAAAAAATCCCAGAATTCTAATAAAAAAAAAATGAGGAATTCATAAAACTGCTAATCAAGATCAAATAGAACAAAAATTACATGAGACTGAATAATGAAGATAATGTTTTTATGATTTTTATTTAAAACATTATTGGTTCTTTACTTATTTTGTTTCTCAGATTTAAAGAGATTTTCTCTCTTAAGGTATCTATAGTTTACAGCAATTTGGTGAAATTTACTTTTCTGAACAAAGCATTTGCTTCTTCTCCCTACTTGAAAATTCTGAAACCATTCATGTGTATTCTTATGGAAAAATGGTTATTTGCTTAAGTCCAATAAAAATCTACTCTCTTTATAACATCATACAATTGGAAATACTGATTATATTACCAAAGTGCTGACTGAACTATCATATTTGAAAATGTACACAGAATGCCTGGCTTCAATTCCTAGCCTTATAGTGAATGAATAAAAATTATCACTTCCTGCAGGCCCATGAACATTATTAAGTCTGTTTTAAGTAAAATTTAAAGTTTACCTACATTTGGCTTCAGAGTCTCAAGAGAGTTTTAAATTCGAGGTTCCTATATGATCAGTGTAGAAAGAAAAAGTTATGTTTCTATAAAAAGCTATATAATACACATGCTATTAGACTGTAGACCTGCAAACTGTTTACAAACTCTTGGTATCTACCTATAGACTAGACTAGATCCCAAATTCCAGATTCTTCCAATCTAATTTTCTCCCATGGAATTAATTACTAAAAACAGAAACTCCTGTCCGCCTAAAAACTTACAAGCTGAAACTAAGTGAATTATAAAAAATAAGTCTCAGCCAGGCATAGTGGCTCATATCTATAATCCTAGCACTTTGGGGGGCCAAGGCGGGTGGATTGCTTGAGCTCATGAGTTTGAGACCAGCCTGAGCAAGAAAAAGACCCTGTCTCTAAAAATAGCTGGGCGTTGTGGTGGGTACCTGTAGTCCCAGCTACTCAGGAAGCTGAGTCAGGAGAATTGGTTGAGCCCAAGAGTTTGAAGTTGCTGTGAGCTATGATGCCATAGCGAGGGCAACAAAGTGAGACTCTGTCTCAAAAAAAAAAAGAATAAATGTCTTATGCCTGATGTATGGGCCACACAGAAATTTCACCAAATCACCCAATAGCTAACGAAAAACATTTAAACTGAAAGTTAGGAGGAAAAATTGATGTTTTCATACTATAGAAAGCTTT
Source organism: Galagoides demidoff (assembly GCA_963574575.1). Taxonomy (NCBI): domain Eukaryota; kingdom Metazoa; phylum Chordata; class Mammalia; order Primates; family Galagidae; genus Galagoides; species Galagoides demidoff. The sequence goes on along the minus strand of CAUYQV010052912.1, from coordinate 24,110 downwards.
TTTCAAGACATGAGATTAAGACTCCATCTCACAATGAGACTCTTAGCCGTCTTAAAACCTACCTTTTTCTCTTGGCAGGATATAATTCCAATTTCACCATCAGTAAGTAGCTTCTGCTGGTAACTTGACAGACGGTAACCTAAGAGATCCTTTAGTGTCTATTATTTAAATAAGGAAATGCCTATGCTATTGCTATTACTAATAGTGGATTTGAATAAATTCCTTTGGCAAAGTTGAGACTCATGTCACAAAATAAGAAAAACAGTCATATGGTTATAACAGGTCTCACTAATTCATTTGACATACTCAGGTGGCTGCCTTAAGCCTAGGTTGATGGCAAACTGGGACTGCTATATTACTATTAGTTTTACTTTTTATTTTCTCTTGTTAAACTTTGAATTCTTACTACATTTTTGCAGAAGTAAAACTCCTAACAGAATAAAGCTGGCCCAGCACTTTGAGATGATTGAACTTATAATAATAATGGACTCAGCTAGGTGCAGTGGCTCATGCATGTAATCCTAGCACTTTGAGAGGCTGAAGCAGGTGGACTATCTGAGCTCAGGAATTCAAGACCAGCTTGAGCAACAGCACCCCATCTCTACTAAAAAGACAAAAACTGGCCAGGTATTGAGATGGGTGCCTATAGTCCCAGCTACTTGGGAGGATGAGGCAAGATTTCTTAAGCCTAATGGTTTGAAGTGAGCATGAGTTATGATGCCATAGCATTTTACTGAGGGAAACAGAGTGAGACTCTGTCTCAAATATATATATATAATGGACTCCACATAGACTTACCCTAAGAGCCATTTTCTTCAAACCTCCCTTGTTGCTCAAATGTGGCTAAAAGGATTTTGACACTGATTCCTATTTGCCATTCACTCCCTTCAATGTAAGATTAGACTTGCAACCATCCCAAGTCCATCCTGACATGAAGGTACAATCAAAACCAAGCTACGGGATGATTATTGCTCAGTGATACTTTTGGAGGAAGATCTTGATCAAAAGGAGGAAATATGAAAGTTTTCAGAATCAAAATAAAGTCACATTTGTTAAAAAAAAATTTGATAAATAGAGCCTGGGAAGGCCAACAAGAGAATTCTCATGCATAAATGCCTGATAACCAAAAACTATCACAAAAAAACTCTACAAAAATTGCAACCTTGCACAAAGGCTATCATAACTCCATGTAAAAACTGTTCTACAAGGACACCTGCCCAGCAACTGCCTATCCAATCTTGGACTAGAATCGCCTTTTTTTTTTTTTTTTAATTGAAACAGAATCTCATCACAGCTCACAGCAACATCAAACTCTTGGGCCCAAGTGATTCTCTGGCCTCAGCCTCCCAAGTAGCTGGGACTACAGGCGCCCACTACAATACCTGGCTATTTTTTGGTTGCAGTTGTCATTGTTGTTTAGCAGGCCCAGGCCAGGCTCGAACCCACCAGCCTCAGTGTATGTGGATGGCACCCTACTTACTGAGCTATGGGCGCTGAGCCTAGAATCAATCACCTTTATAGATCCTGTAGACAAGTATAATTTCTTCAAAACCCTTATGTAATAAATCCTTCTCATTTTTCTTTTAAAAATCTCTATCTTTCCTTACTTCCCTGAATAGATACACAGTTTACTATGGCAGCACATCTCCACTGGAATGCCTACTGCTATGGTTTCAATGTTAGTACCTTTTGAAATTCATATTGAAATTTAATCCCCAATGTGGCAGTTGAGATGTCAGCTTTTAAGAAATCACTGAGTCATTCATGGATTAATGGGTTATTATGGGAGGATGGTGGCTCTCTAAGAAGAGAAAGAGGGGCCTGAACAACCACACTCAGCTCTGTTGCCATGTGATGCCCTGCACCATCTTGGATATCACGGAGAGACCCCACCTGCAAAAAGGCCCTTACCATATGTGGCCCTTTGACCTTGGGCTTCTATGTCTCCATAACCATAGCAAATAAATTCCTTTTTGAAAAATAAACTACCAGTTTCAGGCATTCTGTTATAAGTATTAGGGAACAAACTAAGACACCTGAATAAATCATTTTCTTTTAGAGAGCCTCTTTCTGTTTGTTATTTACATTAACAAACAAAGGTATTAATGGCTTGGCATCTGTAGCAGTGGTTAGGTCACCAGCCACATAAACAAGGGCTGGTAGTTTTGAGCCCAGACCCAGCCTACTAAACAACGACAACCACAACAAAAAAATAGCCAGGGGTTGTGGCAGGTGCCTATAGTCCCAGCTACTTGAGAGGCTGAGGCAAGAGAATCACTTAAGCCCAAGAGTTTGAGGTTGCTATGAACTGTGATGCCACAGCACTCTACCAAGGGCAACATAGTGATAAAATAAAAAATAAAAAGGTGTTAAATACTAAAATGCATTTTTAGTTGGTAAAACAATGAAAAAAGGTTTTAAAAATCCAAAAATTTCCTAAAGGGCGGTGCCTGTGGCTCAAAGGAGTAGGGCACTGGCCCCATATACCAAAGGTGGTAGGTTCAAACCTAGCCCCAGCCAAAAACTGCAAAAACAAACAAACAAACAAACAAACAAAAATTTCCTAGAATGGCAACCAGTGATTAAGAACTAAAACATAAAAGAAAAATAAAAAACAAAAACCTGCCGGAAGTTTACAGAATAAGATTGGAAAAGACCAACAGGAAGCTTGAGAATATTTGCCAATATTTTTGTATTATAAATATATTAAAGACAACATATGAAATTAAGTTAAAAGAGAGTAAACAAAGTATAAAAAGGTTAGTCTATTCACAATAGCCAAGATATGAAAATACAAATATCCCTCAACAGATGAATGGATTTTAAAAAATGTGGTATATGTGTACATCCATGATGAAATCTTTCTCAGCCTTAAAAAAGAAAATATTGCCATTTGCCACAACATAAAATATTGGAGAATATTATGCTAAGTGAAGCAAGCCAGTCAGTCACACAACGACAAATGTTTCATTATTCCAATATATCTAAGCTCATATAAGCAGAGAACACAATGGTAGTCATCAGAGCCCAGGAAAGGGGAAAACAGATAACTGTTACCCAATGGAAATGTAAGTTCCTATTATGCAAGATGCATAAATTCTAGAGATGTGTTGTACAACATAGTACCTACAGTTAACAGTATAGTATTGTGCACTTTAAAATATGTTAAGAGGATAGATCTTACGTTGTGTTCTAATGACAAAATAATAATAGCAAAACATACATAAGGACACTGGTGAGGATATCATGGTAGTGGTGAGGGTATTGTGGGTGTATGCATATGGCCATATGTTAAATGTATGCAATTTTTTTGTGTTTCAATTACACCTCAATAAAACAAAAAAGATCTGAAAAAAAGTAAAATGAGTACAATATCAGACAAATCAAAAAGTAAGTTAAAATGAGATGTGTAAAATGATATTTTAAAATTCAAGAACCTAATATATAGTTAAATAAATCACATACGCATTAAGTAACTTATAAAAATGTTTTAAAATCAGATAATGCAAAAATGCCATAGGAAATGAGAAATATACCTTTTGATTAGGATTACCTGTATAGATAGGCTTAGAGAAAGTCATCTCCATTGTATTAACAACAAATGTAATTGGTCCCAAACCCAATATATATCCCAAATACATTTATTTTCCCTATTGAATAACAGTTATTGCAATGATTTGATGGAAAAAAATATATATGGTAAATGTGTATATGTGTGTGGGTATGTATATGGGTATATACACACAGATATAAAGTATTAGAGATTTATATGAAACTTTTTAAAAAAGCAAATATTCTTGAAAAAAAAACCAATGCTAAGGTAGGAGCGATTATGACCTATCCCCTAAAAGAGATACACATCCTAATCCCCCAAATCTATAAATGTATTATCTAAAACAGCAAAGGAGGCCTTTAAACAAAGATATGACTGGAAAACCTTTTTATAGTGTGGGGAAAGTTCAAAAAGTCAGAGTAGTCAGGCTGGGTGCAGCAGTTCTCATCTATCATCTCATCATTTTGGGAGGCCACAGTGGGAGGATCACTTGAGGCCAGGAGTTTGAGAACAGCCTAGACAACATAGTGACACACCCTGTCTTTATAAAAATTTTTAAAAAATTCAAAATTAGCTGGGCCTGGGGGCAGGTGCTTAGAGTTCTAGCTACTTGGAAGGCTCAGATAGGTGGATTCAGGAGTTTGAGGCTGCAGTGGGCTATGATCACACTACTACATTCCAGCCTGAGCAACAGGGCAAGACTTTATCTCTTAAAACAAAAAAATCAACAAAAAAATCAGAGTATTCAGTCACAGTCACACAGAGGGTTTTTAGAAGAGACTAGTCATGTGACTCCCTCAGTCATGAAGCAGAAGCTAAATATAGATATAGGATCATCCAGAAAAAAATTATGGAAAAGCCTCTCATCTAATAGAATGAATTCCCAAGACACACACAGAAAACCCACAAGTTTATTGAGAATGTTATATGAGCAGAAATACTGTTAGCTTGGACTAAAAGGGACAGAGAGAAAATAAAATTTAAGAAAGCTCTCAGACTCCCAAAATACCACTGGCAGGATACACGATAATGAAACTACTCAGTTGCAAATATATCTAACCTTTCAAGAAAAAGGAAGAATAATTTTAGTGGCAGAGCCTACAAGTCACAAGGGTACCTTCAAATCACAGAGGATTTTTTTCCAGGTTTTACTTCGTGATTTGCTGGCTGGGGCTAACACTTTCAAAATAATTTATTCCTCCTCAATTTTCTCTGTTTTTGAATGGGGATGTCTATAACTACTATCCTATGATTATCTCACCACTAGGGAGCAGATAACTTGAGTGAATTTTGGAAGTTCACAGATCAATAGGAATTTTTGTGCCTCAGAAGGAATTTTTTCCAGAATCTCACCCATGCCTCATCTAGATGATCTGGATCATGAAATTTGAAACATCTGAGTTTATGAGATTTAAAAGAGATTTTAGACTTTGAGGTAATGCTGAAATGGGTTCAAACTTTGGGAATGTTGCAACAGGGTCAAGGTATTTTACACATGGGACAGACATGAATCTCTGAGGGACAGAAAGCAAGACTGTGGTAGGCAGAGTAACAGTACATCCAAAGACGTCTACATCTTATTTGCAAAAACCTGTGAATTGTTACATTACCAGGCAAAAGGGACTTGGCACATATGAAAAAATTAAGAATGAAAAGACTATCCTGGATTATCTGAGTAGGCCCAATATAATAACAAAGGTCCTTATGTGAGGCTAGAGAGTCAGAGAATGATGACAAAGAATATGTTGGAATGATGCAGAGCCAGGAGCAAAAGAATCTGGGAGGCCTCTAAAGTTAGGAAAGGAATTTTTAAAGAGGAATCTCCCCTAGAGCCTCCAGAAAGATTATGGCCCTGGTAACACCTTGTTTTTAGCCCACTGAGATTATTTTGAATTTCTGATGTCCAGCATTGTAATATAATAATTTCTATTGTATTAAGCTACTAAGTTTGTAGTAATCTGTTACCACAGTAGGAAATGAACACAAGTACTTTAAAGAATTCATATATACAGAAAATTTCAACTTAAAAATTAACAGAGATTTGAAAGGGTCTTAGTAATCTACCAATATATATTTAGAATATATAATCTAGAATATAAAATTCTAAAATATAAAACTATGGGAAAAAAATAAGCATTTTTTTTCTCTCTAAGGCCTTCAATAATAATATAGAGGAGCTCTGAGTGCTTACTATATACCAGGCACTGTGGTAAGCCTTTCTAGCACATAATCTTGGCAATAACCATATGAGGCAGAATCTGTTATCTATCCACAGACCAGAGAAGAAAAAACTGTGGCTTAAAAAGTAATTTGGCCAAATTCACATAGCTAGAAAGGAACATATCCTTGTGTTGAATTCAAGTATGTCTTGAGCTTTTGTCAGCCTTTATACTACACAGCTTCATACAAGGTCTTTCACCAGGTCTGTATTTCTCGCCTCAATGCTTTAGAGTAGATAGCTTGCTCTGCAAGAAAATAAAGCGAGCATTAAAAAGCAGATAAAGTACCTTACACGTAATGCTTTTGTACAAGGTCACACTGGGGTAACGGAGAGTTAAACTTAAAGAGAAAACAGAAATTCCGATTAATTGACAAAAGACCAAGACATATGACCAAGGTTTTTTTTGGTTTGAATGCTCATTAATAGTTTTAATAAAAAGTCTAAGGATTCTCTCCTACCTTCGAAAGCTAAGCATTTTTAAAGGAAAGAACACTACACATATTTGATGGCTTATAAGAATTCACAGTCACAATTCTATTGTAATTACAGTATTGTCATAGAAGAGGTAGAAGAACAGACTAATAATGGCAAGACCTTAGAAATTACCCTGTAAGTTGATTCTTGTCATTGTAATAAACTAAACCCAGCCATTGTTTTACTGTCGTATAAATTATATTTTGATTATAAAATACAGTCAAAACCAGGAGAGTTTGTGGTAGATTTGGGTGGCCTCAAGCACATGGCTGATTTCCCCTCAGGATTTCCATCAAAAGCCAGGGCTATGCAAAGAAAGAGGGTTAAAAGCAATCTAGGGTTTAGAGGCAGGAAAGCCACTAAGGAGGGTGGCAGTAATTCAAAGGAGCCACAGGGGGAGCTTTGGAGGTATTGATAAGAGTATGGCACAAATACTCTAGGCCAGGGGTGGGAGGGTGGGGAATGTTGGGGGTGAGATAGGAGGGGGATGAGTGAGGGTGGGGTCGGGGTCGGTGGTGGTGGTGGTGGTGGTGGTGTGGTACATTATAGGCGGTGGCTCACACCTATTATCCTAGCACTCTGGGAAGCTGAGGTAGGTGGATTCTCTGAGCTCACAGGTTCAAGACCAGCCTGAGCCAGATGGAGACCTTATCTCTGAAAATAGCTGGGCATTGTGGAGGATGCCTATAGTCCCAACTACTTAGGAGGCTAAGGCAAAAGAATCTCTTGAGCCCAAGAGTTTGAGGTTGCTGTGAACCGTGACACCATAGCACTCTATCAAAAGTGACGAAGTGAGACTCTGTCTCAAAAAAAAGGTAGATATAATATGAAAGACTGCATATAGGAAGTAGATGAAGAATTGGGACCAGATCTACCACACAGACAGACTCTAGTTTAATTCTGCCACTACTAAGTAAGCCTAGATGGATAATAAACCTATCTCAATGTGGCCTTGGATATAGGGAATCTTCCGTGAACTTAAACTACAAATAAAATTCAGTTCACATCGGGAGGCTGAGGCAAGAGAATTGCCTAAGACCAGGAGATAGAGGTTGCTGTGAGCTGTGACAACACAGCACTCTACCATGGGCAATAAAGTGAAACTCTGTCTCTACCAAAAAAAAAAAAAATTGTTTTACAATCCTGTGTATTATAAAAGGGGGGACAGCTCAATGTACACATATTATATTGTTATAAGTAAGTAGTAATGTTTATGTTTATACACAAAAAAATAATTAATATACATTCTTGATTCACACAGCTACTCTGTACTGCAATGCCATGTAAGCCATGTAAATATATTCGCACAAGTATTCCAAGTTAGTTAGTAAAAGTATCCCAACTTAGTTCACAAAAATAGGTCAGAATTAGCTATTAAAATTATTTATGAGTTCCAGAAAAATGGTCTGTAAGTTGCTAAAATAATGAAAATAAGTTATTTCAGTGTCTTAAAAACAACTATCTCTCTCAAGCCAACTAGATGGTAAAAACTCAAAAAATGACAAACTGAAAAATTCCTCCATAAGGAGAAACAATGTTCTCCACATACCTTTTTTTAAGCAGGAAAGAAATGTGTTGGTTTTATTTCAAGTTACTTAAAATATTCAGTTAATATCTCTGTTATTACTCCAACTTTTTTTTTTTTTTTGAGACAGAATCTCACTCTGTCACCCGGGCTACAGTATAGTAAGTAGCATCATCACAGCTCACTATAACCTCAAATTCCTGAGCTTAAGTGATCCTCCTGCCTCAGCCTCTTGAGTAGCTAGGACTATAGGCACAAGCAATGATCTCTGGCTAATTTTACTATTTTTAATGAAAATGAGATCTTACTCTTGCTCAGGCTGGTCTTGAGCTCCTGAGCTCAAGCAATCCTTCTATCTCAGCCTCCCAGAGTCCTGGGATTACAGGTGTAAGCCACCACATCCAGTCATACTCCAATTTTCCATTTGAAAACACTGATGAAATGAACAAATTCTTTGAAAGATATGTAAACAAAGCTTACACTAAAAGAAATAGATTATCTGAATGGGTCTAAATGGATTAAATTCATATAGGGCCCATATGAAGTTGAATTTATAGTTAAAAATGTTTCTATCAGAACAGGGAAAAACAAAAGCAAAAAAAAAAAAAAAAAAAGACCACTCTAGGCTCAAATGACTTCATTAGTGAACTTAACAAAAACTTAAGGGAAATGATTAAAACCCACTCTGTATAAATTTTTCCAGAATACTGAAGAGTGGAAATACTTCCAACACATCCTCTGAGGCCAGCATCACCTTGCTATAAAACCAGATGAAGACATTACAAGAAAAGAAAACTATAGACTATCTATCATTAGGCAAAAATCCTTAATAAAATATTAACTAATAAAATCCAGCAATATATTAAAGGATAATGTATCATACCATGTGGGGTGCCACCAAGAAATGCAAAGTTGGTTAACAGTCAAAGATCAATCAATGTACTCACCATATTAATAGACCAAACAAGCAAAACTATATGATCATACCAATAAACACAGAAAAAGCTTTCAGGAAAATTCAACGTAAAAAACATCAGCAAACTAGGAATAGAAGGGACCTTTCTTAGCCTAATGAAAGGTTTGTATATGGAACTTCCTGCTAAAAACATTTAATGATACTAAATGTTTTCCCACTAAGATCTCTGGAATAAGAAGAGGATTCCTTTAGCACCACCTTAATTCAAGATTAAAATGTAAGTCTAGTTAGTGAAATAAGACAAGAAAAATAAAAAGCACATAGATTAAAAAGGGAAAAAAATAAAACTGTCTTTATTTGCAGACATCATGATTGCTTATATAAAAAATTATAGAGAATCTTAAAAAAACTCATAAAATTAATAATAGAGAATAGTAGTCACAGGATATAAAATCAACATACAAAAGTCAACTGTACTCCTTTATGCCAGCAATGAAAAATTAAGACTCTGTAATTTTAAAAAAAAGATAATGCCAAAAAAATTTAACTAGGTAAAATCTAATATGTGCAAGATCTTCAGGTAGAAAACCATAAAACATTCATAGAAGAAATAAGAAAAATCTAAATGAATTGAAAGATGTATCATATTCATGTATTAGAAAATTCAATAGTAAGATGTAATTCTTCCTAACTGATGTATACATTCAGTATAACCCCAATCAAAATCTCATTAAGCTTTTTTTTTTAGGTTATCAAGAGGCTGATTCCAAATTGATATGGTGGGTAAAGAAACTAGAAGAGCCAAAATAATTCCGAAAAGAACAAAGCTGGAGAACTCATTATAGGATTTCAATACTTACTGCACATAGCAACAGTATACGAGACAGGGTGGATTGGTGAAAGAATAAACACTTAACTAACTGAACAGACCACACAAATAAAGTTGAATAATTTTGACAAGGGAGCAAAGGTAAATCAATAGTAAAAAGACAGATTTCTCAACAAATAGTGCCAAAATAAGTCCATAGGCATCTCCCATGGAGATTTGAATTGATCATTCTAAAAACTACCATACAAGTATACTGGAATTCAGCAATGAAATAAATGAATGACAGATGGGTCAGAGGTAAGATTCTCATTGTTTCAGACAAGAAAGGGAAGAAGACTAAACTGATCCATGTGGCAATTAATTAATGTTAGAGACATCAATTAGAACTTATGTTTAGCTGCCAATTTTACATTGTGGTCATCAGCCTCCATCTACCATCATGATAACCTGAGAACTTACCAGCAACAATGAGATGTTGTTACCCACAAATTTCTAGATATGGAAGACAGCAAATGGGCTGTGCCTGGAGGCAAAAGAAAGGTGGTCAGTAAGACAAAAGGTAATTAAAGCTCATTTGTAGACATGACAGTGTACTATCAGTGATGTGCTATTTTTAAAGCATTAAAGAAAAATTAAACCTTAAAAAATAGACTTTATTTTGTGAATTCAAAGACAAAGAATTCATAAGTACAATAATTTTAGAGAAAGTGTGTCAGGCAGTAATAATGAGTATGGACTATATAGATAAAGGTAGGCAGAGCACTGGCAGTGGTAACTAAATGAGTAAATGCTTATATTTTTCATTATTTAAATCTCTTAAAAGATAATTATTTTAAAAAATAAAAATATGATGTGGGTATAAAATTAAAATGTATGTTGACAATAGCATAATCATCAGGAAGAGAAAAATGGTACTATGCTCTTTTAAGATAGCAAAAATAGTATAAACAATCACTGGAAGGTTGATTGTAATTATTAAAGGTATATAGATGTACCTTATAGCAAATAGTAAATGGAAGGAGAACAGACAGCTAATAAGCCAATCAAAGATAAAATAAAAAACTATAAATATTTGCTTAATCCAAAAGAAGGCAAAAAAAAAACAAAAGGAAAAGATTAACAAATGTCAAATGGAATGAATTGTAAAATTCAACTTTCAACTCTAACTGTACCAAGAATCACGTAAAAGGTAAATGTTCTAATTATCTCAATTAAAATGTATAGATGTCAGATTTGATTAAAACACAAAACCCATTTATGTGTTTTACATATAAAGACACAATTACTTCAAAAGTTATAGGGTACAAAAAGATATAACATGCTAACACCAATCAAAAGAACCTAAAGTGGGTCTATAAATATTAGGCAATGTAGATTTCAGATCAAAGAATATTATCAGGAATAAACAAGGTCAATTAATGATAAAAGGGTCAATCCATTAGGAAGAGATAACAATCTTAATCTTTTGTAACCTAAAAATGGATCTTCAAAATATATGAAGCAAAGAAAGAACTTCAAAGAGAAATAAATTCACATTATACTCAGATATTTTAATATAACTTTCTCAATAATTAAACAAGTAAAAGAAAAATCTGTATATAGAAGCTCAGAGCCACATGTCTGACACTTTCAGAATAATCCACCTAATAGCAGCAGAATACATGTTAACAGAATATACTCCACATTCTGTAATCATCCAAAGGCACAATCTGTGGGATTTTAGAAAAGAGAGCAAAAGCTTGCATTTCTCCGTTGCCTATGTCTTTTACATAAAACATCCCTTTTTCCAAGAAATGCAAACAGTGCCTTAATGTACAGATCACCTGAGGATCTTGTTTAAACACAGATTCTGAAAAAGTAAAATGGGACAGAAGGCCTAAGAGTCTGCATTTCTCACAAGCTCCCATTGTTGTTGGTGATGCTGACACTACAAATCCTTGCCCCACACTTGGAGTAGCAAGGAACTAGAAGCTGGGAGGAAAGGGTAAAGGAAGCCAGGGTCACTTTAGCTGTGCCCACTTGTAGAAATCTAATGATAGACGAGAACATTACATTGTTTGAATGAGTCTATGTGCTTAGTCAAGGTACAAAGTGTTCAGTATGCATTATCTCATTTACTCTTACAATAAACCTATTGAAGTAAATACTACTATTCTCATTTTCCAGAAAAGGGGCCAGAAATTTAGTGAGGTCAGTGATTTGCACTCTGTATGGCTTAGTAGAGCACACAGTCCTGAGCACTAAATGAGCACAGGAATTTTCTTTTTCAAATACTTCCCTAACGTCACATCCATCAATTTCAGATTTCTCTTTCTTTTGAATTCTTCCTTCCCTTCTCCTCTGGAAAGAGCTAACCAAGTAGAGAACTTCACAGATACCATTAATACAATTGAACTGGCAGAAAGCGTTGTAAACATAAGGCATTAAACATCTTTTAGCTGACTTCTGTGTTTAAAAGAGATGTTTAGTATTTTACCTTAAATAAAATATTAGTATTTAACACAAAATTAAAGGTAAGAGATCTGAAAAATTCTAACTTTGTGATGTCAAATTAGATTTACTTGCATCCATCTAGCTATTCAAGGGATGATTAAACAAGACACACGAATATGGCACGCACTGATGATTTCAAAAATGAAACATTCTGTATTATTCTAATATATTCCATAATGGGCATGTGTTATTTTGAAGTCAGATAAAACCTGGGTAAAATTTTTAACGGAGGGCGGCACCTGTGGCTCAAAAGGGTAGGGCACCAGCCCACTATGCCAGAGATGGCAGGTTCATACCTAGCCCTGGCCAAAAAAAAAAAAAAAACCCAAATTTTAATGGATAAGGCATTCATTATCAAGTAGCTCTTTCTATGTCATTAAATATTAGCATAAAGCATAGAGTTAGGAAAACATTAATAGATTTATGTTTGCAAATATCTCCAGAGGCTGGAGAATTCTAAGATTAATTACTGTCCTAGCTAACAATGGAAAAATAAAACATATGCAGAGAAAAATCAAATACCCTAAATTAAAGTATTCTTGAACAGGTCCAACACAGTGGATACCAAAGAGTCCCTGCCACCTTGCAGAACTCAGGCATCTAAGTGGAGCTCAGGCATCTCACAGTCCTTAAGGTCTGTTTCTAAGTACTTTCACCATCTCAAAAATGGAAATGGAACCTGTGTTCCCTTGGCTATAAAAGGAGGAAATAAATATAACTGAATAGGTAAACTCCTCCCAACTGGTCGGTATCTTATGAATAATATCCGACTTTGTCTAGAATTTTTAACTCTACAAAGAACACACAAAAAAGCTGTTCTGAAACTTATGTTAGAATTCTTTTATCCTCTGAAGTCAGGGATTGGAAACGAGTCAAATAGGACTAAAACACACCTCCTTTGCTGCCTCAAAGATAGAAAGTTCTACAGCAACAGAGATGTTCTGGGGCAATATGTCAGATTAAATACCATGGCATTTTAATACTGAATAAGCAGCTGAAATTTTCATTTCAATGTTAAACCTCTTTCTAAAAAAGGAAGAAATGTGTATATGGAGGAAAAATATGAATGGTATTTTTTTGGTGACAGAGAATGTTTCTCTAGCTTGTAGCAAACTGTCTCCACCAAAGGAAAAAACTTGGTTGAAAATGAAATCAAATCACAAATAGCTTTATAAAGAGCTGAAAGTGATTCCTTGCTCATAAGTGAGGCTGGACTTTGAGAATTTTTTTTTAAACTTTCATATATGTTTGATCTGACAATAACAAAGGCTATGTTTTCCCTAGATGGAAGGGCATGACCAATGTTTTCAATATGATAGTTCAGAAGATCTCATAACTGTGAGAAGTACTAATCTCAGACCATTTCAGGAGATCATATAGAAAAAACATGAAAAAAACTGGAGTAAAAATGAACAGCTATAAAATTTATAGTAGTTTCTTCACAACCATTATCGTATTTCTTTTTTGGCAATTCCCCAAAGAACAAAACTCACTGAAAAAATTTCATTGCCTCTTGACCTGTAAAGCTGAATAACATTTCTATCCAAATAATCCTTTTATGCTGTATAAGTTTTATGCTATATCAGTTCTAATATATTTTTAGCAAGTAATTTGGGGCAAGAACTCCTCTCAAAGCTGCTTCTGTACCCTATCTTGCTAGACTGCCAACCATGCATTTTGAACTCTGCAGAGTCAGCCCTAGCACTGCAGGTCCATTAAGAGTCAACCGTAAAATGCTGCCCTGAGCTGTCAGTCACAGGAGACCTATGAAGACCAAAATATGGTAATGACTTCATGCCCACCCATCCACCACCGAAAAGATAGCTGGTTGTTCTAGTTTAAAATTTTCCAATCATCTGACTGACAACATTCACAAAAGCATCCACAAATGTTGGAGAAACAAAAGCTTATAGTACACACAGTATACCAAGGCAAGCGGATGGTACTCCAAAGGCAATGAGTTTTTCCATAAACTTGTCCTTCCATATTAGTTCCGCTGCCTCACTTGACGTGCCTCTCCCACCAAGTGACTCATACTTTTACACTGATCGTTTTCTAAATGCAATAAAAAAAAAAAGCTAAGATGCTCAAGATCATTAACATAGCAGCTTCTGCCATAAGACATTACAATCCAGGTTAGGAGACTAAAGGAATAAAAGTATAGAGAATAATTTGAGAACTAACACTGTGGCCTAATATTTTCAAAAGCACTGAAAAACTTGCATCTCAAGATCAACACTTCAGAAGCAGAATTCTAAATATTCATAAGCAACGAGACCTTCACTAAGACTCATCTCCTCATTGAAGACAACAAAACTAACCCTAGTTAGGTACATAACTATTCATAATGAAGCATTTTGAAGAAAAAAATAGATTATAACATTTAACCCTGAATGTTTTAATTCATAAACCTATTTCTATGGAGAAAGGCTCTATATCTAAAGTTGCAGATTCTTTAAAATTTTCTTTGCCATTTGGGGGATGGAAAAGCATCCCTGATTTGTATATTAAAGCACAAGCATCTGTCCTACTGATGATATTCTAGGGAAGCACATTAGCATAAAATTTAACGATGTCAAATAAGTGGATGTGAAATAGGGACTGCGTAAAGACACTATTTCCAAGGCTGACAGAAACATCACTGTTTAGAAATGCAAATGAAACCATTATGTTCAATAATTATATGAAAATATGAACAGTTCAGCATGTTTTCCAGCCCTGATGGTGGTTAATGGGATGTACGCTTATGTAAATAACTACTATTAAAGCTAATGCTGAAAAAAACTAATAAATTCATACTAAAGCAACTGATTTAGTATGCTTTTAAACCCCAGCAGTGCTCACTTATTAGAAAAGAGTGCATTATTATGTTTAGAACTCATTACTGCTACAAGTCACTGCAACTCCATCAATTACCATGCATTAATGAAAATGGGACACATACAAAAAAAATTATTGCCTCTCAGCAGTTTTCTTTAAAGACAAAATCTAGGAGTATTGCCATCATGGGGCTTTGTAGGGAACTTATCCACATGATGATCTTTATTACTAACGCAGTACTCCAACACTATCATCCTATAGTATTCTGATGATAAGAAGGGCTAAGCTGTATACGTAAAATCATCAACATTTTACAAGATCGACCATTTTAACATCAACAAGAAAATTTTAATACTTGAATTGCATTTTTAAAAACTTTTACTAACATATTTGGCAGATGGTCCATTTTTTTCAGAGGGGGGCTAAGAATCAAAAATATATAGGGGTAATCCTAACAGTCCCACAGGGGTGTCCAACCTTTTTTGGCTTCTCTGTGCCCCACTGAAAGAAGAGCTGTCTTAGGCCACACATTAAATACACAAATACTAGCAAAAGCTGATGAACAAAAAAAGAAGGTCCATGCATAATTTTCATGATACTTGCTATCCACTACAAATGAGCAAAAAAGTCCTCACATAATCCACACATAGCCCACAGGCCAAGGGTTGTACATCCCTGGTAGAGGATAGATGGTTTCCACTCCAAGAAGCTTTCTGATGTAACAGAGAATCCCACTTAGATCTACACTTATGTGACAGTGAATTTTGTGCAACCAAGAGACCAAATTTTTAAGAACAAGCCTTAAATTTTGTTCTTGGCCATAAGCTGGACTTTTTTTGCAATATATTAAATATTTAGTAGACTATATTAAGATGTGAGAAAATTCTTTTTCTTTAAAATTGAAATTCAGCTGGCTACCCTATAGCAAGGTAATGCTGACAGAGCAGAAATTCAAATATACTATATATATATATTTGCTCTCCTTTCAACTTTCCCAATTTATTCTATTTCTTTAACATATGTAATTTAACTGAGCCTCCAACTTTTTCTAGAACTTAGGAAAACAGAAAACTCTTCAGCACTACTAAATGTGAAATATATTTCCTAAATCTCAAATACAGCCTTATTATATTATATACTGACTATATGTTTATTTTTAAATTATTTAGCTATCACATCAGTCCAGTCATTTGTAGTGTTAGCTCCCACACGTTTATTCATCTCCCAAGAAGCTTTTATTGCAATTTAGATAGACTATCACCAGGTGCTGGCAGAGTACCAGATGATGCAGCTCTTATAGTAAAATATAAATTTTCTCTCAAGAGATAAATGTTTCCGATCAAGCAACTCTGGTTTAGCAATTCACTCCTGTAACAGGTAGGTACTATGTACTTACTGAGTACATACTGAATTATTAGGTACTGTATTAGATTTTCAATATACAATGGTGTACAAGACAGAAATGTCTTATGAGAGAACACAATATGTAATAGATGTCAAGGGCTATGAATAAACAATGCTCCTTCATGATTTCATAAAGCAGAAAACAGAAAACAAAATAAAGGAGAATTTCTTCAATGTGATATAATGGTATCTATTAAAACAAAAAATCTATACCAACATGAAACTTAAGGATAAAATATGAAACTCTCCCTAAGGAACAAGACAAATATGCTCTCTCACATAACTGCTATTTAGTACCTAACTGAGGATCTTGCAATAAAGCAAGAAAAAGAAATAAAGGACATAACAATTAAAAAGAACTAAAATTGTTTTCAGTTGCAGAATGACATGACTGCAAATAAAATCCTAAGGAAATCTATAAAACAATCTGTAAGGAATCTGTGAAAACAATTGTCAAAATTAATAAGTGAGAATATAGCAAGGTCCTTTCTCCTTAGGGCAATTACTATTTCTGCCATTTCTGTGGGTTTCATCTCTCTGATGGGCTTGTATCCTTTGCAATCAATAAATAAAAATCAATTGTATTTCGAAGCTCAACAATTTTGAAAAATGAAATTAAAACCAAATATAGAATAAACTTTTTAAAATTCACAGTCTTTATTCCGCTGACTTAATGTGCACAAGATGACTGAAGCCTAGAGTACCAAGATAGAAGAAGTACGGCGTCCTAAAATCTATGGAGTCACCATATTTGCCTCAAATTACTGATACTTAATTATCTTTAACATGAAAAAGAAATAAACATATATCTTGTTTTAATTAATGTTACTTTGGCCTTTCTTATTATATGCAAGGAAATCTAATCCTGACTTAAATTCATAAAATATTCTTATGTAGGTTTCATCCAATTATACTTTTTTCATTTTTATTTCTGTATTACTTTCCTTGAGATCTCTTCTCTGCCCTGCCAGAACAACATATGATGTTGCGATTCCTTAGCAATTACTAGCTGACTTCTTTTAGCAACAAGCTTCCTTACAACTGCTTCAAAAAATTTAACGGGGCCTTCTCTCACATAACCAAAAAATATTTGCTTCAAAAATTATACTGTTTCTTCAAAAACTGGGAAGCTAGTTACTTTCTGGGCAATCAAAATCAGAATGAAGACTGTAAAGGCATAAAAAAAAAATCTTCGAATAGAAGACAGCATCTGACATAAAATATAACACTTGAAAGATATATCAAATATATCTTCACATCAATTTTGTAGGTTGTTAACTTTTTAAGGGCAAAAAAATATTTTGTAGACCTTGTATTTTCATAGAATTTTATAGTTCTGGGGAAAAGTTATATACTTTAGTTCATTTGATCACTTTGTGTGGTCAATAGCTCAAATATTATAAATATGTCATGTACAATGAAATTAAAACTTGTATAGATTTATGCGAGGTCACATAGCTACAGTTTAAAGGCAAAACTAAGTCAAGATTCCAGGTTTTATAATTCTGGTTCTCTTTTAAAAATATTATAGCATTTCTTACTTATATCACACATTGAGATACGTCATATTTGAGAAATCCATTTCCTAATGAACTAAAGGTTTACCAATAGGGTTTTCCATACAAATGTTTTTTTGATTTAATAAGAGGAAAAGGAGCTACCTTATTGACTTTTCAAATTACTTCCCTGCTATGTTAAATTACCATAATATGTTATACAAAGAATATACTTCTAAATGCTGTGATGTTTCTAAACCATTACATTTAAACCTCTTCTCACTCCCTTTCATTTAGCCTGGCTTACTGATGCCTTGGGGATAATACTGTGAGATTATTTTCACTACTTTTCTCTGCACCAAATAACTATCACTTTTGTCATAGGTTGTCTTTATTGTCAAATTTTCTCCAGTGAAAATTTCTCCTTAGGGCAATTACTATTTCTGCCATTTCTGTGGGTTTCACCTCTCTGATGGGCTTGTGTCCTTTGTTTAAATTTTCCTGTGTTTATCTACTGGCTTTTGTGTAGAATAAAGTCTTACAGCTTTAGCCAAAAACTAAAGCACATACATCACAAAAACTACTTGAAAATCTGACCAAGTGAAACACAGCAATGATTATCTTTAGATATCTATTGCCAGGCTACCTTTACTTAGAAATGCAAGGACTGCCTAAGACTGTTTTGGTATGAGGGATTCTTTCTCCATCTGGTTCTGCTCTTCACAAGCTTGAGGATTCAAAAAAAAAAAAAAAAACAAGACACTTAGTAGCCTGAGACTTCTGTATTAAGAAAAGATAATAAAATTGCAGCAGAGGGGAGGTGACAATCCACACCATCTTATCTAGAAGGAAATCGAGTTCAGATATTCTTTCAACTTCCAGTCATTACATGACTAGATTTAGATTTATTACTGAAAAATTATAGAGTTTGGATATGCAAAATCTTGGGTATAACTCTTTAAAAAAAAAAAGAAATGGTTTTGTATAAATCTCTAATTGAAGTGAGAGTGTTACCATCTGAATCATTTAACTATTCATAAGCAAAAGCCATTCTAAGGTTAAGAAAAAACCAAGACAAATTTTCTAGTGATTAATAATAAAGTCATTCATTATAACCTTCACATCAAAGCATTACAAGTATGGTATGGCAAATGGATTTAACTGAAGAGATTATATCAGAATATCCCTTTAAGGATAATCAGTAAAGTAAAAGGCTAAACAGAATAATGAACTCTCCTGAACAATAATTGTGATATTGTTTTATTGAAAGTCTATTTCTTCATGCAGAAACTGCTAAACTTTCCAAAGTAATTTCTTTTCATTTTTACATACAAAACCAATGTACCAAAGTAATGCTGAGATGTCATGATGATATACAGATTCAGTGCCATTTACCCAGTACAAAACCACAACTAATAAAAAAATTAATTTAACAAAGATGTAGGAAATATTTTTTTTGAATCTTAGTCTGCTGAGCTCATTTCCATGTGAACATCAAAAATAAATGAACATCTTAGCCACTAGGGCAAGTTTAGAAGCCCCAATCCACATTTATTTGAATTCCAGTGTCACTCATTATAAGGAAAATAGGCGTTGCTCTCTGGAGTACAAAGGCGCCACATTCCACATCTGGTGGCTTCAGCAAGATGAAGAAATCAAAACCACAACAAAATCAAGCCTAGAACATTATTTATCTTATTATAAAATGAGCACACTATAGATATTAACAGAGTCTCAGACAAGGCAGAGAGATGACCAGAAGCACATTTCATCACAAAATAATACAAAATAATATAAAAAATTATTGCTCTGGCTCAGTGCCCATAGATCAGTGGTTAGGGCATCGACCACATGCACCAGAGCTAGTGGGTTAGAACTAGCCTGGGCCTGCTAAACAATGACAACGACAACAAAAAAAAATAGCTGGCATTGTGGTGGGTGCCTATAGTCCCAGCTACTTGGGACGCTGAGGCAAGAGAATCGCTTAAGCCAAAGAGTCTGAGGTTGCAGTGACCTGTGACATCACAGTACTCTACCCAGGGTGACATAGTGAGACTCTCTCTCTCAAAAAAAAAAAAAAAAAAATTGCTCCAACTGGAATAATAAAGATAAGGGAAAATGATCAGAGAGTAACATGTGAAAACACACTAATGTTCAGAAATACAAGCCTTCTACAAATATATTTAAAGGTCTTTTTACCTTATACTTAGAATAATACCAAAGAACAAATACAATAAGATCGTCTCAGTCTACTCAGGCTCCAAAACAAAATACCATAAACTGGGTCGCTTTAATTACAGCAATTTATTTTCTAGAGGCAAAAACATGCAACATAAGGTCTAGCAGGGTTTGGTTTTTCTGGTGAGGGCTCTCTTCTGGCTGTGTCCTCTCAGATGTGGCAGGGGGCAGGGAGGATCACAGGCGAGAGATGTCTCCTCTCTGTACCCCATGATAGTATTAATGTACACAGCTATGATTTAATAATAATAATAATAATAATAATAATAATAATAAAAAGAACAGTTCTATTGGACTAGGGCCCCATCATTATGACCTTGTTTAACCTTAATTAACTACTAAAGACTCTATCTGCAGTTATAGTCATATTTGGGGTTAAAGCATCAGCGTATGAATTCCAAGGGGACACATTCAGTTCTCAACAAATACTAAAATAACAACTATATACATGAACAAGTAAACCTTGCTAAACCCAGAATAAAGGGCAAAAAGGCTGAAAAGCATAATCTCCTCTTACAATACTCCGAAAAAATCTAAGTTTAGCAGTTAGATAAATTAGAATTTTTTAAAAATTTATCTCATTTTCACAGGAGAAAAACTGAAAATCAGAAAAGGTACTACAGTATATAAAGGAGAACTTAAAAATCTCTTTCAGCCTTAAAACAACTCAAAAACATTCCTTCAAACATAGATGCCCTTCGGCAAGACAATATCTGCTTTTCTTCACAACCTTCACTTTCTCTTCCCGACTCAAGCCTAAAGCCACTGCAAATTAGCTTATTCTTCTGAAATGTCACTGAAATTCTCCAGCATTCAGTGACTTATCTAAAATTGCAAAGGTATAAAATAGCTGATCCAAGATAATGTTAAGTTTTCTTACTCAAAATTCAGCACTGTTGTTAAGTGTACCACAGTTGCCCAAGGAACAATAAGAAGATACACATTAGTGCAATTGGTACAGGTGTGAATGCTAAGAAACAAATACAATTTAAAAAAAAATGCCAGAAAAAGTCTTAAAAAATTCTTGAAAAAGAAAACTAGCTAAAGGAGCAATGATAAAGAAAGAAAAATATAATGTAATAAGTAGGAAAAAAAAAACCAAAACAGTGAGTCTTTCTTACCTGGTACATAGAGATCACATGAAGGGGCCATAAAAATGAAGGGCACATGTGTTACTTAACACCAGTAATGGAGGGCTCAATGTCAAAATCAAGACTATGCATCTATAGGCCATAAGAAACTACAGAAAGGGAGGCCGGGCACAGTGGCTCACACCTGTAATCCTAGCATTCTGGGAGGCCAAGGCCAGTAGATTGTTTGAGCTCATGAGTTTGAGACCAGCTTCAGCAAAAGCAAGAGTCCCATCTCTACTAAAAATAGAAAAAATGAGACAAGAGGATTGCTTGAGCCTGAGTTGGAGGTTGCTGTGAGCTATGATGCCATAGCACTCTACCTAGGGCGACAGCTTAAGACTCTGACTCAAAAAAAAAAAAAAGTCAACTATGGAAAGGTATCAAAAGCCAAGTGATATAATAAAAATAGTCCTTAAAAAAGATTAATCTGGCAGCAGTAATGAACTCAAAGGCTACTAAGAAAGAATGGAGGCAAGGACACACAGACACTATACAGTAATGTAGGAATAAAGTGAGGTGGCAGTGAAAACAGCCAAGAATAAGGAGCACAGAACAGCATTTCAGAGGGAAAATAAAAAAGGCTCGGTAACAGTAGAGAAGTCAAAATACAAGAAAATCACTAGAACATTCTACATATCTGAATTTTCCGAATAACTTAGAAACATTGTTTGAACTACCAAAAAAAATTTTATAACTAACCTTGGATAAAAAGCACTATAAAATAAAATTTTTATAAAATTGTGCTTTAGCCATAAAGCAGTCTAGAAAAGACTTACTGATATTTGTATCACTCCCTGCTTTAGAAATAACTTGATATAGCAGAAAAAGAGAACACTTGGTGTCAAAGATTTCACTCTTAGCTCTGCAATAGACTGTTTCATAACCTTTCCAGATGCATATTTTCATCTGTAAAATGAGCATAATAGTATCCACCTCACCTAAGTTAACCTAGATGAAAAAAATAAGTGAACCAGATGAAAAAAAATAAGTTCAAAATATAAATGTCTTATAAATACAAAAGCAATATACAAACATAGGATGCTTTAGTATAATAACAGAAGTACTGGCAGTACTACAGGTAATGTCATAAAAACAATTCAGCATTATCTTGTTGCCTCAGAATCATCATTATGAATGTTATGTACTATGCTATGGGTCAAGGATGTTTGAGACAATGTTTGAGACAAGGATGTTTCATTATGAATGTTATGTACTATGCTTTGGGTTGCGGGTGTTTGAGACAATGTCTCACTCTGTCACCTGGGCTAGAGTACAGTGACATTATCATAGTTGACTGTAGTCTCAAACTCTTGGATTCAAGCGATCCTCCTACCTCTATTCTCTCAAGTAGTTGCAACTATAGGCATATGCCACCAATGCTTGGCTAATTTTTCTATTTTTGGTAAAGGCAGGGTCTCCCTCTTGCTCAGGCTGGTCTTGAATTCTTGAACTCAAGAGATTATCCTGCCTCAGTCTCCCAGAGTGCTATGCTGTGTTTAATATATGACATCCTTGAGTTATATTTTAGGTGGACAGAAGTCTAGACTGCTGTGCATTTTCAGTTCTTATGTTGCTTTCTGAAATTCTTTTTGTCAATTTCTTTGTCATATTTAATATTTTCACTGCAGTTAAATTACCTACTTAATATTTTCTGCTTCCAATCTGCAATGGGCTTAAAAACTAGACACCAGATAATGAGTTTATTATTACCCATATGACAGCTTCAGGAACTCTCATGTAAGAAAATATATACACAGGGGATAGGAAGGTGTAAGGAGTACTTCTTTTCATTCTTATTTCCTGGATGAGTTCCAAAAAAGTAAGTATAAATATAACTATCAATGAGAAACTTAAGCCCTAAAGACTCTTACTGAATGAAATTAAGCATATGGATAAATGTATGTAATTTCTTTACTTTCTATAGCTATTTGTTATCAATTCCTCCCTGTGGCTAGCAATAATATCTAAATATTTTTAAGAAAACAAAAATAAATCTTTAGGGCAGTGCTTGTTGCTCAGTGAATAGGGTGCCGGCCCCATATACTGAGGGTGGCAAGTTTGAACCCAGTCCCTGCCAAACTACAACAACAACGAAAAATAATAAATCTTTAAAAATGGTTTAGACAACCATAAGCTAGTAACAATCAGTTCTATCCTTAAACATGCTGCTTTTTCTAGAATACGAATAGGCAGAGGTATTTAATCTGTTACTCTGATTTAAAATGGCTTTACAGGACAATTTAGCACAGTGGTCCTCAACCTTCCTAATGTTGCAACCCTTTAATACAGTTTCTCATGTTGTGGTGACCCTCAACCATAAAATTATTTTCGTTGCTACTTCATAACTGTAATTTTTGCTACTGTTATAATCGTAATGTAAATATCTGATATAAGACAACCCCTGTAAAAGGGTCATTCAAGTCCCAACCCACAGGTTGAAAACTGCTGATTTAGCAGGTTTTGGACAATAACAATTGGTCCAAAATCTGATAAATTTATATAGCATCATGAAATAAATAAAACAGTCTTAAGAAGTACAACTTCTATAGCGCTAAAGATATTATATTAGTAAAAATGGTATGTTCTACGGCTTATTAAAGCCATAGAATAAAGTGGCCTTATGCAAATACTCAGAATATATTCTCTTACAATTCTGTGAACATAAAAAAGAAAACCCTGATACTTATTCAATAAAAAAGGCTAAGATTCATCAATGTTGATAAGGTCTTTATATTAGTATTACTCTATCGTATAGCCAGACATGAAAACACCATTTCCTCTTTGAAACTTCTTTTCTTTTCAGTCTCCTTTATTTTAAGAAGTTTAGATTGTTAATTTTCACAAAACGGTTTCTGAGCCTTCTCTTATGAAGGGCCAGAAAGATCATTATTATTATTATTATTATTATTTTGAGACAGAGCCTCAAGCTATCCCCCTGGGTAGAGTGCTGTGGCATCACAGCTCACAGCAACCTCCAACTCCTGGGCTCAAGAGAGTCTCCTGCCTCA
>CAUYQV010052908.1:0-13849 GCA_963574575.1 Galagoides demidoff | reverse complement strand
CCTCAAGCTGTCCCCCTGGGTAGAGTGCCATGGCATCACCACTCATAGCAACCTCCAACTCCTGGGCTCAAGCGAGTCTCCTGCCTCTGCCTCCCAAGTAGCTGGGACCACAGGCGCCTGCCACAACACCCGGCCATTTTTGGGGTGCAGCCATCCTTGTTGTTTGGCGGGCCCGGGCTGGGGATTCGAACCTGCCACCTTAGGTGTATGTGGCTGGCACCTTAGCCGATTGAGCCACAGGTGCCGAGCCCAGCTTTCTTCTTAAATGAAGAAAAAAAAATAGTTTTGTCAAGTTCTCCCTCTTCTGACCTTGTAACTATGCTGCTGCACAAACTCTCATAGAGTAAGTGCAGGAAACTGTAGCAAGGAGGAAATAACGTTCTAGGGATGTTGAACAATTATAATTCTCTAATCATCACCACTACTGCCAGTTGTGTCCAATTATGCACCATAATGAAAGTACTATTTACTAGTCTTATGCTAATTTGTTTTAATGTGCCACATTTTCTAGATGCCAAGTAGACCTGTTCCAGCCTCTGATGGTGTATCAGGGCAAGATCTACACGGTACAATTTATGAAGTTATTCAGCACATCCCTGCCCAGCAGCAAGACCATCCAGAGTAAGTATGGATCTGCATTCGATGGTTCTGTAGAAGGGTTCAGCATTTAGCCTCTGCTTTTGCCAGAATTTATTGAAAGACTCAGAAGAAAAATATTAAAATAAGAAATTATAGCTTCTGTACACATGAACACCCTTCCCTACCTGAAAATAATTTTGAGAAATAAAACAGGCAAACTCATGACCATTTTCTGGGCCACCTACTTGGGCCAGTGGACTAGTTGCAGAGCTGTAGAATTGACTGTCTGTTCCCTGCCTTTCTCCCCGTCACAGTGTTTCCCCCAATAAATCCCCACATCTGGGAATGTTCAGGCCAGTCCTCAAGCCATGTTGATTATAAAAAAATTATAAAGTGATTTTTTCAGGGTGGCACCTGTAGCTCAGAGGAGTAAGGCACCGGCCCCACATGCTGGAGGTGGCGGGTTCAAACCCAGCCGTGGCCAAAAACTGCAAAAAAAAAAAAAAAAAAAAGATTTTTCAGTGGCTATGGTAGCTTTTAAAGCAGCGATGACCTGATAATCTGTCACTAAAACAAAACAAAACAAACCTACAATACAGTAGGCATCAAACGCCCAACCTCTTGCACTTCAAAGCAGTTTATTCTCCCAAATGATTAGAACCACGGTGAGGACTGGCTTCTTACATGGAGAGGATAAAACCTGTGCTGAGGCCAAAGCTAGAAAACTAGTCATCCAGCTAAGTTCAAGGCTGCCCCTGAGAAGTCTCAGTCTCTTTCCTGCCTTGGAGAAACTCAGCCTACAGTCTTTCAAAATAATGAAATGAACTTTTTTTGTCGGCTCTAGCTGCCTGAGGCATAACTGCCACAAATCATCTTCCATCATTTCTTGATTTGTCATTTATTGACTCTGAAAAGAACATCAATAACCACACATAGAAACTTCCCCCCTGGCAAAAAGAAACAGTTCTAGCAAAGTAATTCATGCACACCTCTGGGTAAATATCAAAAATAACAGCCAGAGGTGAATGAATGCATGGGAAATCATCTTAGAGGGAGGAAATCCAGTCCCGGGAGGATTATGGAGCCATTTAAGGACTAAATAAGTGGCAAAACCCTTCAAAGAACCCCAATAGAGAAAATTTACCTGGAGTCAGATATATTATGAACAGACCCCAGTGGAGCTAGGAACTTCTGGTTTGAACAAAAAAAAAAAAATGAAAATTGGTTTAAAGCATTGTATTACAAATCTAGTAGAACACAAGAGTGGAATATTACCTTATGATAGTTTAAAAACTTTCTAAAATGATATCTAACCTTCTTTACTGGAATAGAAAGTTAGGGAAAGTTTTTCTTTATTAAATATAAAGCCTGAAAATAAGTTTAATTAAAAAATTTGTATTATTTAAATTCATTTGTTTTTCTGTATATCCTTTGTTCTAAGTAATTATTTTTCACACAGAATGCAAACAACCCAAACAAAAATTTGAGGTTTACCTTTTAAGGTTCCCAAGGATGAAGTAAAAGTTGAGTCAGATTGTGAATATGGCAGCTATGGCAGCTACAATTTCAGAACACAAAAGAAAATGATCAGATTGTTTTTCCACGTCAAAAAAACCTGATTCTCTTTAAAAAAAAAAAAAAATCACATCTGATACCTTCCAGACATTGATTTCTTGAGAATATAAAAGTTTATCTCAGAAATAAATTTTAGAGGTTGAAAATAAAGTAGAAATGCTCTTTTTCTAGACTATAATGGACTATTCAAAACTGCCATTGAGAACATGCCCCTTCCTTAGAAAGGCTGTCATCCCCAGGACACCATCTCGGGCTCCCAGCCCAACCTGAGTGACACCTGCCTCCCAGGGACTCTGTCTTCTCCCTCCTTCTTCCCTGTCTCCTGAGTCTTTCTGTTTCTCCCTGCGTGTCTTTGTCTTCCACCAGCTCTCTCTTTTTTTTCTGCGTCTCCCTGATCTTTTCCTCTCATTTATCCTGTCTCCCTTCTGTCTAATGTCCTTTTGAAAATTTTCCTTCTCTGCCAACATTTTTTAAAGTATTATTTTTTGGTGTACGGATTTGTGTTGCCTATTCTAAATTTTAAAAATGAATAAGTAGAAGGTTTTCTTTTTCTTCATGAAAAACTGTTTTGCGCTTATTTTATTTGCAATGAATCCACAAACATTTCTAGGACATTTATCATGTGCTAAGGGGAGAGATTAAGACTCATTCTTTTAAAGATTTCATAGTTTGTTAGACTTATTTTAACTAAAGATTAGTAGTTCTTGGTAAAATTAATATTCCTTAATACAGTCTAAAAATGCACAAACCATTTTTCTTCCCTGATTATCTATGGTTTTAATTCTCTAGGTCCTATTAAATTTGAAGACAAGTGTATGAATAATACCTAATTACGTGTGGTTAGTGAGTATGTCCTATCTCCCATTCCCAAAGTGAATATGCCAGTACTAGGGAGAGAATCCCAACTTCTTTCTTTTACGTGTATTTGACAATCGCTTTTGAGGTAGGAAGGACAGCCAAACCATTTTATCACTTGGCTCTTAGACTGTTCTAACATGGTTATTTTCTTGACTACATGTGCTATTACCTAACTGGACTGGTGTTTAACAAATTAGTAGATTACTCTGTGTTCATATTCTAGTACTAAGCCCAGTTATTTATTTATTGAACTTGTGGCTACATTATTTCAATATCGTCTGTTGGCATCATTTTTCTTCTTGGGGTTTGTTTTGAACTCAAAGCTGACTGTTAGCATCTTGAAAACAGAATTTTCAAGTAAGTAAATATTTAGTTTCAAAAGAAAATTATCTAAAATTCAATGATTGCTTATTCTTTATATTTATTGTTCGATAAATGTAACTTTCTTGAACCAATTGAAACATTCATATCATTTGCAGCTCTGAAAGCAATAAAAGAACTTAAGGTACTTTTACCTGTAGACTTGAAAATCTATGGAATGGTTTACATATCTTGTATATCTCTTCACTAGGTGAGCTTTTATGGTCAAAGCAGTCCATTGGAGTGAAATGATGAAGGAACATTTTGAGGAAAAACAGCAGAAATGTATATTCATCTGGAATCAGTGAAGACATCAAGTTCATTACCTCTCACTCATTAGTCTTTTTAAGTGCAGGATAGAGGCACTTATGAAAATTAGACTGTAGGCTTTCCAGCATAAATGTGATGCCTCCTGCAACAGAGGAAAATGGTATGGAAATATTCCTCAATGGACAGTCTTTATCATGGTGTGAGAAAGAAAAGGACAGGACGGGACTTTCCAGTCCCTCTTTTTATATCCAATTTCTCTGAAAGGCCCATTTAATTCTAATCTATACTTTCACTTTCATCAACCTTGACACTATCCTATCTCACCTACAAATGTGGAAACTTTATACTTGTAAATTTCCAAGCAGGCTTTGTTTTACTAAATTCTCATTACTGTTAAGATTGCTATATTTATTTTTTATTTTATTCCCAAATTTATATCTTGTTATTTGTATCACAAAATAATAGGATGATTGTTACAAGAAAAGGACTGTGCCTTCCCTCCTAGGCCATTGATCACCAGTAGTGTTTTTGAGAAGACTTGTAAAACACATAAGGAAATGACTTATTAAAGTCTTATCTTCATTTTTGTTCAAGGAAAGAAGGATTCAAATAAATTATTCTGTCTTTGCTTTTACGTGGCCTTTATTCTTTGTCTTGTAGTGTAAAAGTCAATAGAATTGGATTTTTTTATCCTTATTTTTCAATGTCCACTAAAGCCTAGATTATAGATAACTATTTAAAAGGAAGAATCTTGCTCTCTCATGGCCTAATATTTTCTGCAGAAGAAAAGAAATCTTAAAAAATAGAATTTGTTTTCTGGCTAGAGGCCTGTGGCTCAAGTGGCTAAGGCGCCAGCCACATACACCTAAGGTGGCGGGTTCGAATCCCCAGCCCAGCCCAGGCCCGCCAAACAACAATGATGGCTGCACCCAAAAAATGGCCGGGCGTTGTGGCAGGCGCCTGTGGTCCCAGCTACTTGGGAGGCTGAGGCGGGAGACTCTCCTGAGCCCGGGAGTTGGAGGTTACTGTGAGCTGTGATGCCATGGCACTCTACCCAGGGGGATAGCTTGAGGTTCCGTCTCAAAAAAAAAAAAAAAAAAAAGAATTTGTTTTCTAAAATGTTTCAAGGGAATCACTGTATTTATAATGTCCCACCTGTATTTTCATAAAAAGTATACAGTAAAAAGAATATCAAGACTGAAGTCCCACAGCTCCTGTCTAGTCTTCTCTCTCTGCTACCCTTATATATTTTTCTATTAGAAAAGTCAATCAATTCTACCACAGATATTTTCCTGTGCATTTAGTAAACAGCTAACCAACAAACAAAAAAACCCTACTTGATCTGATTAGAAAAGGAACTCATTACCATTGTAAAAATAAGTGTGTACTTGGCAATGTAGAAGACTCTTCATAAGACAATTAAAACCACTTATAATCTCATGTCTCAGGAATAATCTGTCGGTATTTCCATCAATTAATATGTACCTATTTATTCATGTTCCTTCTGATTCCAAAAGGGATTAAGGTAGCTCATGTAAGCGCATGATATAACAAGATAAAATAGAGTTGGTAAGAAAAACAAGATGAAGGAACAATGAGAGATAGTGAAGGCAAAATTGAGTTCAATAACCAGTGTGAGGAATTCCGTTCATCTGTGAATATTGTCTTACACCACTGAGATTAGGCAGCAGGTATGTGTTACCAGATGAAGAGGTCCAGCTGTCACTCTCAGCCAACATGCAGAGACAGGGATAGGTTCACCAAACTTTATTTGTCTGAAAGCCAGGATTCTGGACAACAGTGAGAGAAGCCTCTCCAAGACTGTTCTGTTCTTCCATTTCCGACATTACAGTTTTATACATAAAAGTTCAAAGCAAAAGCCACACCAACCCCCATTCTAAATAATAATCATCACAACTCAGTGACCTCTTAAAATGTTCCGATTCAAAAATTAATCTCCTAAATCAATCTAGCTAAACTATTCAAGACAGGCATCTTTAGGATGACAGCTAAATTTATAAACCAGTAAGAATGGAAGACAGGGAGCAAAGGTCAGGCAGCCCCTAACCCGACCAGACCAGCTGTGTCACATCTGCCCTAGCCTGCCTAGTCGACTCCCTCTTATTCCCACTACATGTGCTTTCATACAAGTATATATCTAAGGATGGGCTTTTAAACTGAATGCAATTTGTGAGCAGCAGAGCCCCAGAAAGGTTGCCAGGCCAGGAGAAAGCAGGTCAGTTTTTACAGTCACCCCTCTACCCAGCTCTGTCCTCCTCTCCTCTCTCTGGCCTCTCCTTCCTGGGGCTGTCCTGTTGCTGAGGCCCCTCTTACTGGAGGTCACACTCTAACCACAGTGGACAACAGCTGCATCTGTTTTCCCCTTCCTCAATCCAACCCCGAAACACTTTAATCCACAATCTTCAATAGCCCTTTCCTGAAAAAGATAATAGTACAGTCATATGATTCACGAATCAAACCCCGATTAGAAAGAAGCATGCACTAAGGTGACTGTGTTTATTCGTTTGGGGTTGGGGGGTTGGCTACTTTGTGTATGCTTCCGCAGTTTCTCACCACAGACCAAGGAAATACGAATACATATTATTCTTTCTTCAAAATCACTTTTAAGTTGCTTGTGATTCCTCTCATTTCTATATCTCCCTTTCACACACAAAAATACAGACTCCCTCAGCGCATGATTCCACTCAAAGCAGCAAGGGATTGCTGAAGGGAGAAATGTGGAAAGATCTAGAATCCAATTAGTTTTTGCTGGCATTGGTGTGTAACACCGATGACTCACTGCTTTTTTAGTAAATGAGGATGAAAGTCTATAAATTAATCAAGGCTTCCAAGGGAAGTGATGAACCAAAACCCAGATGTTCAGCTAATTAACAAATTAATCTTTAAAAACCAGCCTAAAGTTCTTTCCTCATTACTAAACATAATCTTGGCTAGTGTTAGTTTTTAACTTTATATTACTACTTCTAACTTGGAATAGAATCATATGCCTGGTGCTTATTATTTTTAAAGAACATATTCTAATGATAGACTTTTAAGCAAAACATTAAAAATACTTATGAAAAAACACAATTTTCCTTGGTTTGCTGACATTTGCACGTCCATATTAATAAAACTATTTCAATTCAGCTGCACATGTACACTCAAGAGATCAAAGTCCATGTGATCCTTCAGTTCCCCTAGACCATGTACCTTATAAAGTTTCATCAAAGTAATAAAAATTAAGTGATAACAGTACTTGGCATATAGGTAGGTATTTTACTATATTTAACTAAAAATTTATTTTCAAAAAGTTCTTATTTTCTGCCTCTATATTGTTATTTGTAGCCATGTGTATCCCTATTTCATTTTATTCTTACATATTTCTTCAAAGTTCATGTTCAAATATGTATTTATATATACATACATATGTAGGGAGCCAGGCCCTACTCAACCCGTAAGTGTCCCTAATGTCTGGTAGTGATGAGGGGATGAGGAAAATGAAGACAATAGAAATAGAGTAGAGTTTATAGAGTGGGTTGGGTGGGGGTCAATGACCTTTGTGAGAGAGACAGAGAAGACCCCAAACTTTGGATGTATTATGTTTTTATTTTTTTTAATCAGTCAATGAGTGTTTGTGATAACAATATATGTCATCTTTGTGGTTTTTTAATGTCTTCATTTTTATGATTCACCCAGGTATTTTTTAGTTATTTAGATTATTTTTATTTTTTAAGGTATTTATTAATCACTAGCAGGATTATATAAAATAAAGGAAAAGGGAACATGGACTTTGGAGTTACATGTCACCCAGTTAATCTTTCATGTTCTTTTTTTTTTTTTTTTTTTTTTGAGACGGAGCCTCAAGCTATCCCCCTGGGTAGAGTGCTATGGCATCACAGCTCACAGCAACCTCCAACTCCTGGGCTCAAGCCAGTCTCCTGCCTCCGCCTCCCAAGTAGCTGGCACCACAGGCGCCCGCCACAACGCCTGGCCATTTTTTGGTTGCAGTCATCACTGTTGTTTGGCGGGCCTGGGCTGAGGATTCGAACCCACCACCTTAGGTGTACATGGCTGGCCCTTAGCCGACTGAGCCACAGGTGCCGAGCCAATCTTTCATGTTCTTGTAGGGTAGATTAGTTGATGTCTTATTTATCTCAAGAGTTGGAGGGGATATTGACTCTTTTTATCTCACACCTATATATATACACACAGAGAGAGTGACAAAAAAATGTATACACATTTTAAGAAATGAAAAACGTATATTAAAATTCTAATACTCAAGTCACATTTGATTTCTGAAACCACAAAAGGTACAAGATACAATATTTGTGTTTTCCTTTCATGAGGTAGTAAGAGAGCAAAGGTTTCTTTCTCACAGATAGGGAAATCAAACACAGCACTTGGGCTGAACAGTGTTATTCTCTTTTCTTCTCTTCTCCTAGATACTGTTTATTGTGATTACCACGTTAAGTTTAAAGTTTATTAAACTTTCACATACATGACTTCCTTTGATCTTTACAAGAACCCTATCAGCTAGAACCAGTGTGTCCACTTTCCAGATGAAGAAATGAACTTAAATGATTTTCTTTTTTTTTTTTTTGGCTGGGGCTGGGTTTGAACCTACCACCTCCAGCATATGGGGCCGGTGCCCTACACTTTTGAGCCACAAGCGCCACCCTTAAATGATTTTCTCAATGTCACTAAACCAATAAGTGGCAGAGCTGATCCTTGAACTACACCACTGGCTCCAGGTCCAAAGTCTGTTCCAATGTGCCACATGATTTCTCTGGGCATGGCCTCCTGGAGAGGAGTGCACGCCATTGTTTTTTGTGTCAGCCTTACCTTGGGAGTTTCATTATTTTCAAAGGCTACTGGGCCCCAAGAAAACAGTTTATTTATGTGTTTGTTTGTATCCAAGAACTTTCTCATTTGAAGATGGACAGCTCAATTGCTTGCCATCAAGAGAGTGTAAACTGGGAGACTATTTTTTGTTTTCAAACCCAGGAAGACCTCCACAGAATCCCACCTTACGCTTTCTGAAACTTTCCACTTTAGGCTTTCTGAAACTTCAAGGCAGTCAGTCAGTGTGCCTCATCCATCCCTCCCACCATACACAGGTCAGAAGACAGATAATAGATGTTTCTGGAATTGTACTGAGTCAGATTGCCTGGCCTCTGTATATGTAATAAAGACAACAATAATAGGAGGCAAACAAATTACCTTCTTTTTCATAACCAGTTCCTTTGAGTTTTTCTCTCAGGGCTACTTAATAACCTTAATAACTTTTGGAGCTATTTTTTCTTGCAGCTCACTAAGATGTTATTAAAATGCTTTGTCCTTGAAAAAGTAGAGAGTCATGAGAGTGTCAGTGTACAAAAATTTTATGCTCATTAGTTATAAAATAAATGATAGTTTATGAGTCATAGGTCCCAGGTCAACAGACATTTTTACCAAAGGAAAAGCTAGACTTTCAGGGCCTCAGTTTCCCTATCAGAACATGAAAAGGTTGGACTATGCAATCTCTGCCCTGCTTTGATTCATCTGATAGTGACACCTTTCAAGCAGGTCAAGTGCTCTCCTGTACCCTCATTAGACACCTATCAAAGCCTTTACCAGATGACTTTAATTGCATCGAAGGCCTGGCATATATAAAGAAATAATTATAATAATGTGTTCTAAACACAACAGTAGAAGTGTGTAAAAACTCAAAGGCAACACAGAGGAAGGAATGACTAATTTGTTTTGGCAGCATCCAAAAAAGTTCTCACAGCATCTAGGATTTTGGCAGTCAAAAGGAATTTATCAGCTTTAGAAGAAAGAGCATTCCAGCAGATAACATTAAGTAAGATCTATAATATGCAAGGGACTAGTACAGCAAGTAGATATGAAAAATAAAGAACATGTGGATTACCTAAGACAAAATACAGTAGAACCTCCACAGTTGACCACCTCCCTACATTGACTATCTCTTTAAGTTGACATAAAGTTTATAGATTGCTGGACATATGCCATAGGTATGCATCAGTATGATAGGCCTAGTTCTTTATCTTGGCCACCTCTGTATGTTGACCAGTTTATTACAGTCCTTCAGATGGTCAATTTACAGAAGTTCTACTATATTTAGTAAAATTATAAAGTATGTCCAATGCTAGGGAAATACATCTGGTTAGAAATTTCAGTTCAGTTATTTTTTTTTTTTTTTAGACAGAGCCTCAAGCTGTCCCCCTGGGTAGAGTGCCATGGCATCACAGCTCACAGCAACCTCCAACTCCTGGGCTCCAGTGAGTCTCCTGCCTCCACCTCCCAAGTAGCTGGGACCACAGGCACCCACCACAATGCCCGGCTATTTTTTGGTTGCAGCCATCATTGTTGTTTGGCAGGCCCAGGTTGGATTTGAACCCATCACCTTAGGTGTATGTGGCTGGTGCCTTAGCCACTTGAGCCACAGGCATGTTATGTTTAATAAGCTTTTATTAACTGTATTTCATGAGCCAAAAGATAGAGAAGAACCAAATATGACCCAGTCTTTATCTTCTAAGAGCTTGAGTCTAGTCAAAGAAAGAGATACGACAGTTTTAACAATAAAACTAACACATTAAATACAACATGGTACACTTTCTATGAAAGAAGAACACAGAGCAATTTATGTGAGCTTAGAGGAGAGCATCAGATCGAGTCTAGGGGATTCAAAGAAGGCTTTCTGGAAGAAGCTGAGCTGAACCTCAAAGGACAAAGAAAGAGTTAACCAAGTGAAGAAACGTAAGGAAAGCATTTCAGGCAGCAAGAACTGCTTAGACAAAGTCATAGAGGCAGGAAACATCCTGGTCTATCTGAAGAACTGCAAGCTGTGCAGTAATGACAGAGAATAAAGTAGGGAATGGCCAAAATAAGGACTGTTGAGAGATGAAGCTAGCACATGCTGCACCCCCACCCATAACACTCATCACAATTACTTGCTCAATGTCTATCTTCCCTGAGAGACTAAATATTCCCAGAGTCAGAGAAGGCAGGGGATTGTGTCTGCTTATATTCTCAGTTCCTATCATATCTCAGCAATCAATAGTGTTTGATGATAAAACGGATTAATAAAAGTACATGAATAATGGTCAGATCATTCATGAACTCGAGTGTCCAAAGGGCTTTGATGTATTCTCTAAGTGATAAGACATCCAATCAGGTAAGTAACCACATCACATTTCTGTTTTGGATCGATCACCCCACACCAACTTGGAAATGGATTTTAAGGGACAAGGCTAAGAGTAGATAAGTAATTAAGGAAGATATTACTATTATTATGGTAAGGATGATGACACTCTGGATGGGCTGTAGGGGGGGAGTTAAAATATGCATTTTGAAGGCAAAACTTGCAGAGACTCGATTAGACGTGGGAGAGAAAATACAGGAGAATGGCTTGAATGATGTTGCTGCTTCTGTCTTGAGTGTCTGATGATGCTATCGCCTAAGATGTGAAATGCATGGGGAAGAGCAGGTTTAGAATGGGGGAAATGATGAGTTCAGGACTACATAGGATTGGCATTAGTTTAGGATTCCAAATAAAAATGCTTAATGGATGGTGATATGTCCAAGAAGAGAACTTCAAGGGGAAGTCTAAATTTAAGAAACAAATTTGAGGCTCGGCGCCTGTGGCTCAATTGGCTAAGGCGTCAGCCACGTACACCTAAGGTGGCAGGTTCGAATCCCCAGCCCGGGCCTGCCAAACAACAATGATGGCTGCAACCAAAAAATAGCCAGGCGTTATGGCGGGCGCCTGTGGTCCCAGCTACTTGGGAGGCAGAGGCAGGACACTCGCTCGAGCCCAGGAGTTGGAGGTTGCTATAAGCTGTAATGCCATGGCACTCTACCCAGGGGGATAGCTTGAGGTTCCGTCTCAAAAAAAAAAAAAAAGAAACAAATTTGAATCATGTATTACTTACAATGCTTTGCCAGAAAATAACAAAAAAAGATGAAGAACAAGAAGAAAACTGTGATTAAAATGGACCTTAAGAGTTATTTACTATCTCAAATGACAGAAGTTCAAAGGCAAGATGGACTCCAAGACTGATTAACTTAATGACTCAACAATAAAATCAAGAACACTAGTTTCTTCCATCTCTTCACTCATGGTCACAGGATGGCTGCAGCAATTCCAAACAATACATGCAGATGCCAGAAGATGGAAAAAGCCACCTTTTCCTATACTATATTCCTAGGTTGAGGAAACTTTTCCCAGAAGCCTCAATTGCAGTTCATTTTCCTTGGCTCTACTAGTTAAATGTCCTTCCCTAAAGGAATTACTGGTAAAAGAAATGGGATTATTAATTTAAACAATTCTCAGAATTTATTTCCCAGGAAATGGAGATAAATCCAACATCCCCAGAGGCACTCGGCTAGGTATAAAAACAGTAGATATCCAGATAAAATTGAGGGTTTTATAGAAATGAGGAATAGGTGGAAATTGATGCCAGATGAGGCAAAAAGCAAAATAAAAGAAAAACATCCTTAGAAACACCAACTTCAGGAAATTAAGAAAAAAAAAACAGGAAAGGTTAAGAAACAGTAGTTAAGGGAGAAAGAACAGAACTTAGAAAGAAATTTTAATGATAATCTGGACATATCTAAAAATAAGAGAGAGCAAGAAAGCGAAATTAAACAAGAATTTTATCATTGTGTATCCCTAAGCAGCTTAAAAAAAAAAAAAGAATGGCCTTAAATATTCTCATTCCTGATCAAGAAAGTTCCTGTGTTTAGAATGACCACTCAAAACTGTTTTCTGAGATAGTTCTTTTTTAGTGAACATTTATTAGTCTAACCAACATATATTTAATATATAGTGACATAAAATTAAATTTTCCACTTTACAATTTTGCATCTACCAAAATGATGGGAGGAAATTGCCCATCATTTCTCCACTGTTCCAGCACACGTACTTAAAACCATTTCAAACCTTCTCCCAAAGGAGCCCATCACAAACAAAAAACTGTATCATAAGCATACGTGGAAAGTTATCTGGAAAATCCCTATTTACTCCTCAAGACTATCAATATGGTCATAATCTCTGCTGTGCAACCGTTCCTGAGATGTCCAATGCAGGCAGAAAGGGGACCAGCATCCAAGATTTTTTGTGGTCACAGTGTGACCTAAAAACTCTGCTGGAGTCCTGGTCACACATTTACTTTCCCTTTCTAGACATAAGATAAAATAATTCTAAATAAGCAAAACATCATTTAGTTCCTAGGTCACAACCCTAGAGATGATATTAGCAAAAATATTGGGTTATTAAGTTTGAAATGTCCAATTTCCTTAAGTAATAATTTTGACAGTTGATCTGTCTGACATTCACTTTGGTATTTCTGGTTTTTCCATGTTTGTTTGTGTGTTTGTTTATTGTGAAGGTACATCCTCATTCTTTCAAACACACATGTTGGCTTGTGATTACCTTTCAAAAAAAATTTTAGAGTAATTTTTGGGAAATCGTAGATAAGTCAAAAAATTCATTTTAAATTTTTTTTTTTTTAGTTTTTGGCCAGGGTCAGATTTGAACCTGCCACCTCCCGTATATGGGAGTGGTGCCCTACTCAATGAGCCACAGGCACCACCCTTCCTTTTAATTTTGAATGTGAGTTTCATCGTGGAACCAGTGCAGCCTACACAGCTTGAAGTATCAATGAAATGTTTGGGATAGATGTGGCTAATGAATGCACAGTATAGGTCTATGGTTTGAGAAGTCCTGTTCTGGTGATTATAATATTGAAAATAATCCATGACCTGAGACCGAAGTGGATAATGATGAGTTGAAAGCTGTAGTGGAAGCAAATCCATCTCAACCTACGTGTGACTTAGCACAAAGGTTTGGCATTACTGTTTCAACAGTATTGGACCATTTGAAACAAATCAACAAGGTAAAGAAGCTGGATAGATGGGTTCCATGTGAATTAAGTGAGCATTAGAACAAAAATCCTCTCAAAATTTGCCTTTCTTTCCTGTCAACTTAAAGGTGAATCATTTCTACAGCCCCCTGTCATGTCTGATGACAAATTGATTCTTTTTGATAATTGCAAGCATTTGACACAATGGTTGGATAAAGACGAAGTGCTGAAACACAGTCCAAAACCAAATATTCAATCTTACAAGGGTACATGTGAATCTTTCTAAATGTAGAATATAAATGTCTTAACACAATAACTAAGAAAATGACACGAAGGCTATG